>JABXJD010000050.1:940000-1035000 GCA_013375575.1 Percina caprodes | reverse complement strand
CTGCTCTCAGAGTGCCCTTCCAGTGTCCTGTGTCTCTAAGAGAGGACCAGCGCTTGTTTTTCTTCTTTTCTTTTTCATTGCTATTTCTCTCTCTGGAACAAGTCTGTGTGTGTTATCTAGACGTCACACTCTTGGCCCTCGCCTCAGAGTTCTGCATTTCTCTACAGTTTCCATTCACACTCTGCAGCAGCCTGAGTGACCACAGACAGAAAAGCAACCGAGCAAAGCAGATTCTTTTATTTCCACACCCTTCACACTTCTAATATTAATCTTCTGCATTTTAATTTTGTTCACAGGTTCAGTACATTGCTGTTCCTTCACTGCCCCCTCTGTATGATGTCCTGCCTCAGTGCACCTAGAGATTAACTGCAGAGCAGAGATCATGTGTTCAGCTCTGACTCTTCCTTAGCGTTATACATTCTCATGTAAAACTGAACGATTTCACATTTCAACATTCCTCTGTTCACTTTGGCATAAACAAAAAATAACATTAATACTTGATTCATATACACATTTATAAAAACAGACGTTAGAAAGTCCCCAACAAAGAAGTACAAATATAAGAAAAACCTGTGTGATACAGTGTTAAGCTCAGTTCTAGTAAAGCAGTCTGAGTTCAGTCAAGTTTGTCCTCGTCCCCAAAACAAGTTGGTACTATTAGATTATCTTTGTCTCACACTGACTTGGGATGTGACTCTGAAGCATCTTCACTACAAATGGCCGTCTGTCTCCTGATGTAGTTCTGAGTCTGATTGTGCTTCCTGATGTGCTCTGTGTTACAGTGATACAGGGTCAGGATGGCTGGGGGGTGACTTACACCTCTACTCAGATCTGTGCTGTTAAAGGATCAACAGTGGAAATAACCTGCAGCTACACATACCCATCCAGGTGGAAAGACAGTGCTACTACAGTTGAGAGAAGGTTATGGTTTACTAAAATTAATAATAAGGAACCTGTAGATCTGACAACTTACTCAGAATATTCAGGTCGTGTGCAGTACAGATGTAAAAAGAAGAACTGCACTCTGACAATCTCAGACCTGAGAGAGAGCGACTCAGCTGAGTACAAGTTCATGTTCACAACAAACCAAGAAGGTGGAAGATATACTGGTTTACCTGGAGTCACTTTGTCTGTCACAGGTAACATTTCTATTTATATGTTAATAATTTCCAAATGTTCAAGATCTAGAAAACAATAATATGAATGTGTTGTGTGTATGTTGACAGTTTTGTCTAACATAACATTCATGTTCCTTCTTCACACATCCAGGTCTCCAGGTGATATCACGTTCTAACAGGCTGGAGTGTCAGAACAGTTGTCGTCTACCTAAAAAGCCTTCCTATGTCTGGTACAAGAATGGACAGGAAATTCCGGGACAAACATTATATTACTTAGACAAATTAAATAACGAGGATAGTTATTCCTGTGCTCTTCAAGGATATAAGGATTTCCCCTCTCCTTCAGTGTGTGAGTTTACTCAACATTCTTCCAACACAACACCATTTAGTGGAGCCTTATAACTTCATGTAGTGTAGATTTAATATGGAACTTCCTGTAGTGATTCCTCACAGACTCTGGTTTACAAATGGTGTAAATGGTTTTATCTTTCAGGTGGCCGAGGTGAATCCTGCAACAGAGTGACGTACACTGACAGAAGCATCTGCGTCTCCAGAGGTTCTTCAGTGGACATTTCTTGCACTTATAAAAGTCTTGAATCTATCAAATCAACATTCTGGTTCAGTCGTGAGCGTGATCATCGAGGGCAGAATCCTTCCCAGCCTGAAGACCTTAGTAAAGACTCCCAGTATGCAGGTCGTGTTCAGGTAGAAACAGAGAGAGGACGCTCCACTCTGAGAATCTCTGACCTGAGAGAGAGCGACTCAGCTGAGTATCACTTCAAGTTCATAACACCGAGCTTTGAATGGAGGAGCAGTTTACCTGGAACAACTCTGACTGTCACAGGTACTGATCAACACTAACTGATGGAAATACACCAACACAGTACATTTAAAAACACTGAACATGTTGATAGCTTCTTCTTCCTGCTTCTGGCGAGAGCAGACGTGTTTTTCCTCCTCTCCCCTCTTATCTTAGCTTGGCTCCTTCCCAGTCTGTCTAGCCTGTCTTGTGGAACTTTTCTCCTTTCTCTTTTCTCCTGCCTGCTGCTTTCCTGAAACATTCAAAATGGAATTGATTAACTGGTCACTCAGCGCTCGCGATTCCTGGGAGAATTGGCAGGTGGTCTGCCTGGATGTCTTGTCGGTCGAAGATGTTGAAGATATGTGGATTATCGGAATTCTGTTGGTGGGACTTCTGATCATCGGACTTGGAGTCTCTCTGATCTATTGGAAAATTGGTAAGACAGCCGACAGCAAATTTACCCACAAGCTGACTGGGGAACAAAGAGTGCTTACATGGAGTGATTGAGAGGATGAAGGGTTTACATCTGAGAGCTGACCTGACCTGTGAACTGTCTCGTAACACCTCAGACCGGTCTGGAGAAGCGCTGAGGAGGATCGATATCATCAGGGCTCAGTCGGTGGAGATGCTGTAACCACCGGACTGGCAGAGAAGGTAGATGGACTGGCTAAATCTCTTCATGACCTGGACTCTCGTATGATGCTGAGGTCGGTAGCAATTGGCGATGAACATTGATTCGATCAAATTCCATCGAGTCAACCTAAATTGGACTCAAATTGTCAACTACCCCCTTTCACCCGAGCGGGAAATCAACTTGCAGCTGTGACTCTATCTTCCTTTGCATTGGTATCTCCTTCAAGGACACACGGAACTGTGCTTTTGTCAACATAGACAGTCTGACGCCTCACATTCACACACACAACTCATTATCTCACACACACACCATACACTCCCCCCCATCCTGCCCAGTATCCGTCTGTCTGCCTCAATTTCGTGTTTCTCGCACCCTCTCAATTCCACCTCAAAAGATTCCTTCATGTGTCCACATGAACTATGTGTTGTCTTGTGCATTACGTTGTGATGTTTGTATTGTACCATGTTGCTGTCTGCATAAATCGTTTCAGGGAGTGCTTGTATTAGCAGCGGCCCGGAGGCATGCTCCAAACGGTATTTCGTTGCCTTGTACCTGTACATGTGTTATCTATCTATCTATCTATCTATCTATCTATCTATCTATCTATCCATCCATCCATCCATCCATCCATCCATCCATCCATCCATCCATCCATCCATCCATCCATCCATCCATCCATCCATCCATCCATCCATCCATCCATCCATCCATCCATCCATCCATCCATCCATCCATCCATCCGATCAGTTTGAGAAATTACTTTTTAACAACAAATTTCAGTTAATAAATAAATACGGTTACTAATTGCTCGCTGCTACTTCTAGGAATTGTAACTGTTGTGGTGACGTGTATGTACATCTTTATTTATTTTTTAGAACCTGTGATAAAATATTGTTTCTTGTTCTCATGTCCAGCTCTGCAGGTGCAGGTGATCACAGTAACAGTCCAGCAGTCTGGGCGCTATGCAGAGCTGAAGTGTCACAGCAGCTGCAGTCCAGCTGATCATCTCTCCTACGTCTGGTACAAAAATGGAGAACACATTACCCGGGTGGAGACATCTACTTATACAGTCTGGTTTAATCCCACAGACGTCTTCTCCTGTGCGTTGAAAGGACATGAGAAGTCCCCCTCTCCTCAGTGTGTGAGTTTACTGTGTCAGGACACAAACACACTGACATTACAATACAATGATGATTTCAGACGTGATCTCACTGGAGTCTTCTGATTCTTAATGTAGGTGCAGCAGGATTATTCATAGAAACAACACTCATTTTATGTTTAATAATTCTGTTATTGAGATGGTTCATTACGGTTATGGTGTCATGGCCAAGAGCTCTAAATTATTTATTTATTTCCAAAATAAAACTCAAGGTTCAGTCTTCACCCACAACAGAATCAGCAGAATTATTTACAAAACATGACAAGGAAGTGATCTGCTCTCTGGAAGCTGCCAGGGACAAATACTAGGGATAGATTAAAAGATAGAAAAGTGTTAAATAATTCAGTTGTTCATGTAATCTAATCTTTAAGTTATTCATGTTAATGTCTCCTCCAGATGGTCCAAAGCTTCCCTCTGTGTCAGTGAGTCCCTCTGCTGAGATAGTGGAGGGCAGTTCAGTGACTCTGACCTGTAGCAGTGATGCTAACCCAGCAGCTAAATACACCTGGTACAAGGAGAATGGAAACGTCAAACCACCCAGTAAAGATCCACAGCTAGTCTTCAGCTCCGTCCAGTCCTCTGACTCTGGACAGTATTACTGTACAGCTGTGAACAAACTTGGGAGGAGGACATCTATCGACTTCTCTGTTGATGTGAAATGTGAGTTAAACAGTTTATTTAAAATTAAAAAGCTTAAATCTGTCCCGTCTTTAGAGTAAAGGATTTGTACTGATCATAACTACTTCCTTCAGCTCTAGCTCTTACTTCCCATTCACAGTCTTCTGATATTCACTGAGCAGCTCCAGGAGATTTTAGGGGTTTTGTGCAGTTTTAGGACTCAAACCATCACACATCAATGTAGTCAGACCACCGTCGAAGTCTAAATGTGAGTCACCTTTAACCTAGAGTAATCTCTGTTAACACATCTCCTCCAGATGGTCCAAAGCGTCCCTCTGTGTCAGTGAGTCCCTCTGCTGAGATAGTGGAGGGCAGTTCAGTGACTCTGACCTGTAGCAGTGATGCTAACCCAGCAGCTAACTACACCTGGTACAAGGAGAACCAAACACTGCCTCATGGACAACAAGGCATCTACCATTTCACCTCCATCACCTCTGAGGACAGAGGGAACTACTACTGCAAGTCTGAGAATCAGCACGGACACATCAACTCTACATCTCTATTCATAGATGTCCAGTGTAAGTAGAAAACAGAGATGGCAAAAGTACTCACTTTCCGTACTTAAGTAGAAGTACAGATACTTGTGTTAAACAATACTCTGGTAAAAGTGGAAGTACTGATTAAACTTCTTTACTCAAGTAAAAGTAACAACGTACAGGCTTGGAAATTTACTTAAAGTGAAAAAGTAAAAGTAGCCTTGCGTTGACAACCATTTTTTATGCAAAGCTACCTGGAACACAGATGTTACTAGAGAGATGCTGAGGAACTAAAGTGGACATGGAGAACACGGTCCTTATGTGGCAATGGCTACATTTTAAATGGATGTCTGCCAATAGGCCTAAAACATAACATATATGATTATTATGACAGAGACTGGGACTCCAGGTTAAAAAGATTCTGACTCATTAGCGAGATATATATTCAGTTGTGATTCTGTGAGAATTCACAGATCCAATTTCTATTTTTAATCTTCCCCTTAACATTGAAATTAATTTACATGTATGTGTGTGTGCTCAAATATGGCTATGAATCCTTCTTGATGCATACTATCTCAAACATCTCTCTCAGATAAGGCTGAGGATGATGTCTTGCTGCTTGTCTGCCGGATCTCTGTTTTCTTCATTTTCAATCATGTCGCCATCCATACTTCTAGGCTATGTGCTAACGTTAGCACCATCAAGCCGCAATAATTTGCTGTGAATGAATGCAGAATGCCAAATCTGTTGAGTTGTCTTAGTCGGGCGGCAAATGCAACGTACAGTAGATATATTCCCATCCATTTAGATTGAATATGGTATTGTTGACGTAAACAATAATAACGATAATTTCAGTGAAATTATGTGAAAGTTGAGGACTAGATTAAGACTATATTAAAGCTGATTCTAGTTTCCAACTCCAGGTGTGTCTGTTAAAACACAGACGGAGACAACTTCTCTCTAGCTAAGTTTCCATCCACTTGTCAATTTAATTACATTATCTGAAGTTAGGTAAAAAAAAAAAAAAAAGACTCATAAAGCTGGTGAAACTGTTGATGCTTCAACGTGCAACCTTAGTTAACAGGTGAAGAACACACCAGAATCACTAGCTAACTTACTTTAAAAGTGAAGAACTATAGACCAATAACAGGCTTAATGAACTGACAACATCAGTTATACGACTTCCAGTTCTCGAAGACGCACACACACAATCTCAGCTGATTTTCCTCCAGACAGCTAGTCTCTTTTTCTTTTCTCTCACTTTTTTCTCCGTGTGGCGGGTTAGGGTTAGGGTTAGGGTGTGAGGCGCGTGTCCGCGCTATTGTCCGACATGACGACCTCTTGTACAAAACTAAAGTAACCAGCCAAGTTTGTAAAATGTAGGGAGTAGAAAGTACCGATATTTGTGTTAAAATTTAAAGAGTTGAAGTAAAAAGTCGCCACAAAAATAAATAGTAAAGTAAAAATATCACAAAAATCTACTTGAGTGAAGTAACAAAGTATTTGTACTTTTTTACTTCCCATCTGTGAGTATGAAACATTAGAACATTCAAACCTACTTATTATTTTACTTATGAGTAAATATCTTTGGGCCAGTCATTACCTAAAAACTGGGCAAAAGCTTAAACCCAAGCACAATTTAGTCAGCATTAACACAATCCTGGTACAGTTGCCAAAAATGTAAATTCCTGGCGGGCGCATTCCTTCACAAACTGAGGAGAAATAATATTTGGTCCACAATGTCAGAAGATTTTGGGTCATTTACATTTTTGAGATGGGTCTGGGAGGCCACTAACCACAATACTTGTGTTGCTCCTCCTGGCCTGTGGCAGTACATGCCTCAATACAAATTCATAATGAATCCCTTTTTTCTCCTCCAGATGGTCCAAAGCGTCCCTCTGTGTCAGTGAGTCCCTCTGCTGAGATAGTGGAGGGCAGTTCAGTGACTCTGACCTGTAGCAGTGATGCTAACCCAGCAGCTAACTACACCTGGTACAAGGAGAATGAAGACTCACCAAAAGCATCAGGACAGATCTTCACCATCACTGACTTCAGACCTGAACACAGTGGGAATTATTCCTGTGAAGCCCAGAACAGAAGAGGACGTCAGACCTCCACCTTACACCTGACTGTAGCAGGTAAGTTTCTCCATGACACTAGCTGACTCATTAACAGACAGTATCACCTGGCAAACTGATTTATGAGTCAAACCCCCCAATCAGGTACAGGACTGTTTATCTAATGACTGTCTATCTCCATTTCTAGATAAATCAACAATAACACTGATGACAAACAGCATCAGGGTGACTCTGGTGGGGGTTGGGGGGCTGATTCCTCTGCTTCTGTATTGTTGGTGGATGAGGTGAAACTATAAACATGACTCAACGCTGATTGTGTACTATTACTTCAACTCATAATCATAGTTCTGCAGTTTCCCATTAAACCTTTCATTTGTTTGTTTTTGGATTGGATTCAGGAAGAAGAAAGCTCTGAGCTCCACCACTGAACCAAATGAGCCCATAGAGACTGTGGAGGTGAGAGAGAGAGATCTGGGACAGAACTGACTCTCAAAGGGTCATCATCTGTTGTTTACGAGTTCATAAAGACAATTCACATATTAGTTAAATCTTTCTTCATAGGAACCACAGATGTGTCTTTACGTCACACTTTGTCTAATTGACTCTCATCCTATAATGTCTGTCCCCATCAGTTAGACTCTTGTCCTGCGTATGAGAACATCTCAGAGACTGCAGCACAGACAGAAGACCCAGAGGAGCAGGAAGACCTGGTGTGAAAGTCAGACAGCTTTGAGTCCGCTCAAAATGTATGTGGTCTCCTTCACATGCAGTCAAACCAGAGGGAGACTCACACGGAGGAAATCAAAAACAAGTCTTTAACTCCAAATGTTTCCATTCTCAGTTTTTTAGAAGCAGCAAGTAGCAGAAGATTTGAGAAGAATGCAGCTTTATTTGTACCTGTGCAGGTACATAACATAACTGGACTCAGTTCAGGATTTGACTTGGTATGCAAAGTGATATTTTTTGTAGTAAATTACTTTTAAGAAATATAGTTCACCCTGTAACATCCCAGCTGTCCTGGCAGAGAAAGCCAGTAAAGTCCAACTCTTCCACAGCATGTACAGTATATCTTATATGGTGTATTTTTACACATTGAAAAACATCAGCTCAGCTCTGTCAAACTGAGCTTGTTGTTCATTTGTATTGAATGAGTTGGATTGTATTGCATGTATTGTAGTTTGAACATCATGCCAGTTCCCTCTCACTGCTGCAGAGGGCGATAGTGTGCAGGTGCAAGCTTTTGATTTCAGCTTTAAACTCTTTTTATTGATCAGTGATGAGTGTAAATAAAATGTAAATCAGTTGGTATGCTCTGACGTATTTCTCACTTGCCCGATGTTGTCCATCTGTAGAACTTGTCACAGTGTAATTAACTTCTTCTCTGGTGAACAACCTAAAACAGCAACTGCCTGGTGGAGTAAGACGGACTCTGTCCTTCCACTGCAGCTCAACACTTCAAGGAAAGAGCTAATTACATTCTAGATGTCCACTTGGTTTGTCTAACTTGAACAGCTAGAGTCTCATATGACCTAATTCATGGCTAGAACAAAAAACAGACCTCAGGTTTGCTATATGCTATTTACTTTTCAGTAATAATATATCATATATTGATATTCATAGAGTTGAGACTGACCAGCTGAGTATGAGATGTCCTAAAATGATCTCCATATTTATTGAGGTAACTGTTACAGTTGAATGAAGTTTAGACCAAAACGCAGAGATGAGGACGGCAGCAGGCAGGAGAAGTTAAACACAAATTTATTGAACAAAAAGGCAGAATTCCAAGAAAACAGGGATCAGGCGGCAAAAACAAGAGACTCAAGGAAACAAAGTCAAAAACCCAAATAGACCGAAAGAGAAAAGCAAAAACAGGATGAAACAGCGACTGGGAAAGACTCTCAGGGAAGGTTAGGAACACCAACTGAAAGGCTGACAGGACAAATACAAACAGGCAGACGAACCAAAACCATCTGACGAGAGACGAGGGAAGCACAGACATTAAATACACAAGGTAACCAGGTAACAAGAGGAAGGTGACAAGAGGGCAGGGAAACAGGTGGAACACATCAGGTAATACATACATACACACATACATACATACATACATACATACATACATACATACATACATACATACATACATACACACACACACACACATACATACATACATACATACATACATACATACATACATACACACACATACATACATACATACATACATACATACATACATACATACATACATACACACACACACACACACACACATACATACATACATACATACATACATACATACATACATACACACACACATACATACATACATACATACATACATACATACATACATACATACATACATACATACATACATACATGCTGGTGTGAGCTCAACCGGCTTCAGCTCAACACTAGCAAGACGAAGGAGATGCTTGTCGACTTCAGGAGGAAAACATCCCATTTCTCACCGCTGACCATCCAGGGATCGGACATTGAGGTAGTGGAGAGCTACAGATTCCTGGGTGTTCACCAGATGCTTGGAATATATTTATTAAACATGGTCTTAGAAATTGTGATCAAACATTTTCTGTCTGTTAAAGTTGTGGGGTCCAGCATTTTGGCCCCACAAAGCTGTCGGGACCCCACAAGAATAGCCTGTATTCCCAGTTTTTGGACCCCACGAATGAAGGTAAACACACACACACACACACACACACACACACACACACACACACAGTGACAGTTTGTCTTTTATCCCTATTATGGTTTGTTTTTTAAATGGTCAAGGGGTGCCAGCCAGGTCTCTCTCCTGACACCGAAGATAGTCTTAGTCCAGTTAAAGGTGTATATTTGTTGTATTTTGTATGTAGGATAAAGATCAAAACCACACAAGCGTGCACATATAAAAATGTACACCCTAAACAAAAGAAAAGATAAACCCAACAAAACACCACACAATTCAAGATTTCAATCAAATGTTCATATATTTAAACAGAAGAAATTAAGCAAAACACTCAGAAAAGTCCCACAGAATGATTGTATTGTCCAATAATACCAAAAATAAGAAAGTCCACAAAAATCCAACTAAAGACTCCACCTCTTTTCTTATAGTTTAGTTCGTTTGTGGAGTAAAACAGAAAGATAAATCATTTGGTCTCAAGGCATCTTTTAGTCCACTCACAGACTTCTAGTCTAATCAGTCAGTCAAGTAGTCTAGTCAGTCAGTCCGGAATCCGGTTCGGGGTGTAGCGGGACTAATGGTGGACGTCCGGTGGCAGTGAACAGCTGAGAGGTGAAGCGGTTGAAGTGGAGTGATCCGGAGTTTTCAGGTAGACTGATGGGTCAGAGCGAGGGTTAACGGAGCCGTCAGCAGCGATGTAGACAAACGTGGTATGTTAAGGGTTAAAACGACCTTTACTTTCACTGCTGCGCAGCTGAGCTGTAGCTCCGCCGACTCTGCGTACTGCTTCCTCTCCGTCTCGGTGGTCCACGCAATCCTCATACAAGGAAAACTGGGAAATAATCAGAAAATCAGTGTTGAAGGGGCGGTTCCCCCCTTTCCCCCGGTTTGTGTGACTGGTTTGTTCGCTAAGTCGCCTGTGTGTATGTGTGCTGATCAGAGGTTAGAAAGGTGGGGGGATCGAGGAATTAGGATCTGGTTTTTAGATCTAGTCTGCTCGTTTTTAATCTTTCATAATCAGTCTTTTTGTGGGAGTTCTTAAATGCATTTATAAGATTAAAGGTTAACCTTAAGATGGTTTGTAGCAGCAAAGGTTGGAAATGGTTTTAAATTCCCTCCAGTGGCTTTTTTTTTTAGATTTTGTTGAAAAACTGTGTTCCCTTTCTAGCCTCTGATTAGCACACTACACATAGGTGTGCAGGTTACATAGCAAACAAACCATTCATACAAACCTACCAGACACACACAGACACACACACACACCAAAATTGGCTACAACTCAGTATGTTTAATGACTTTGTCTTGTTTAGGTGGATCTGTTGGATAAACTGTGTGCAGAGATGTCCTACTTATAAAATGGGATGAAACACAGGACACTAGGAGGACACTCTGAGAGGGCAGACCTCTTCCAAAGAACTTTATTTATCCGTTAGGAACTTCATAGGAACATCCCCAGCAATGGGGTCAACCCCGCCCCTTCTCTTAGCTTAAAGTTCTCGTTTCTTACTAAAAAATGCTCAGCAGATTTCTGAAGAAACTCTAAGATGAAGACGTCTAGTATCATGTAGGAGGATTTAGATTGTTGTCTACTCTGCAAAACAAATCTGTTTAATCAGAGCAGAAAACAAATAGGATGTCAAAGGCTTAGAAGCACAAAAAGACTACACACCCCCATCGAATGAGCCATTTAAGAGGTTGTACTGGACAAACACTGACTCATCAGGCCAAAGAACATAAGAGGGCAAAACTAAATGTTATTTTTTATTTAGGCAAGACAAAAAGCAATATAGTACAAGTATAAAAGTATACATACAGTAAATGGTTTTGAAAGTACAACAATTTGTTAATGTAATAAGAAACCAATATAGATCGTAACGAGCAGGTGAGACAGAGGAAATCATTCACAAAATAAGTACAATACTCATAATTGATATTTGGCTCACAATGAGTCTAGTTGTGATGGAACTGGTTAAAAAACGAGATAAGAAGTACATGGTAAAGATATAGAATATTGTTTGTACAGAAATCCACTTGACATGAAAATAGAAATGGTCTGTTATCAGTAAAATAGTAAAATAGAACTCTTTACTTATATCTAGTAGCAACAGCTGTAAACTACACATGAAAGACATGTTCCCTACAACAGCAACGCAGCAAAATAAGAAGTTATAAGTTGTAACAGTCATTTAGAATATACTTCTCAGGGGAAATGTGTCCCCCGGTAGAAATCTTCCAGCCCTTCCAGGTCACAGTTCAAACTTTGAGGTCTACACGGCCTCTCTGTGATCCCATCATGCACCCTGGTTTAAAATGAATAGGAAGTTGGTGTCTTTACATTTAAAAGACTTTCATAAAAACACACCGATGATTACAAAAAGATGTGAAGCCACCGACAACGGTGATGCAATCTAGTCAGTTGAGTTTGAAGAGTCATTGTTAAAGATTGAACACTTCTACCCAAGTCTTCTCTTCATGATTGACCTCTGCTGTTATTTGGTGATGTAATTTGCTAATTTGCATGTCAGCAAATGGTTAAAGGCCTGATGATTAAGACTCCAATCAGTTCATCATAACATCAAAAGGTATTATTCCAGCCAGCAACCTTTGCTGCATGTTATAACTTTCTCCACATTTTCTGACTTTTTCTCTACCGTCACCATCAAAGATTTAAACCCAGTCTCACGGCAGTCTGTGAAATGGTCTCGTTATTTAATCTATTCATCCGTGTACACGGACACGTTTGCTGTTTTTTTGTGTGGGTGATCACAAATTTTAATCTAATGTATTTGAATGGGAAGCATGTTTCGGGATCACAGCACGACTACGGTAGCAAATAGTATGAAAAGCCGAAAAATCCACTCAGGGAGCTTGGTTGGGGCGGTGAATGAGTCAAACAACACAGGTTTTTCACCCCGGAGACCGGGGATCGTCTCCTGCGTGTGACGTGTCATTTCCCCGTTGTTCTTTTCCTAAACCCAACGTCCGCTTGTTGCTGCGTGTCCCAATGTTGTTGCGTGTAACCCCATATACCCCGGATCGTGTCCCAGCGTGAGAGGTGTCCTTTCCCCGTTCTTCTTTTCCTAAACCCAACCTCCGTATAGATTCTTCCCATTATGTGCTGAGCCCCACGAAAAAGGAGAAATTGAAATACATGAGATGAAATTTCATGCTCACCACCACGAAAAAAACTACATAAACGTGTCTGTGTACACGAATCAATAGATTAAAAATAACGTGACCATTTCAGGAACTGCAGTGTGACCCTGTTGAATATATCCATAAAAAAATACAATTAAAAGGAAATACGAAAACAATGCCATTGTTGGCTTGACCGTGCTTTCCAACTAAAATAACTTCCAGTGTCTGCAGGTGGGAAGCCAGTTGGGGATCACATCCCTTGTTGCAGTAACATATGTTTTACCGTCTGCATGGGGACGTTTGGGAGGAAGACCAGTTAGAGACTCATTCAAACTACATATAAATATTGGCCTTTCATGGTATATACATATACACTTTAACAAAATAAATCATGACATACTTAACTAATTCTTCAGAGCCGACATCATGCAGAGTAAAATAAATCTCTGGTGTATGTTTAAGTAATACATTTAAGTTTCTATAAGATATATAATTGTCTCTTTGTACATTCTTGGAGAGTGCCATCCTGGAAATAAAACATATAAAAATCAATGGGTACCTGATTCATTTAAATAATTTTTGGGGGATAAAAGATAGAAATATCAGACTATT
Organism: Percina caprodes; assembly: GCA_013375575.1. Taxonomy (NCBI): domain Eukaryota; kingdom Metazoa; phylum Chordata; class Actinopteri; order Perciformes; family Percidae; genus Percina; species Percina caprodes. The sequence goes on along the minus strand of JABXJD010000050.1, from coordinate 1,021,616 downwards.
AATGCAATGCCTGTTGTGTTCATCAGGTTTTGTTGACTGTGCTGTACAAAGCAGCTGGATCCTCTCCAGTGTCCCGACCTCTGGATCAGAGAAGAAGAAAAAAAGGTCATTCTGAAGACATGAAACAATATAATTCTCATCATACTGTAATAGGAACGTAAAAGCAATGTATTAAATTCAAAGTTGTGTGACTTGTAGTGAGGGTAATGTTCCTGTGTGAGGAGCTGCTCACCTCGGGGCAGTACTGCGTCTGTTGACCCTGACGGCAGCGTACTCCACGGCTTCCTGTTGCTCCATGTGTCTGAGGGGCTGAGCAGCTGTGATGTTGGAGTACAGAGGATCTGCCTGGCTGCTGGAGAAGTGGATGGTGGCGTACTGAAGGTCCACCTGCTCCTCCGGCTCGCTCTGATCAGGTACACATTGCAGGGACACAATTACTTTCAGCTACGCATTTTACATGAATACGTCTTCAATTCAGTTTGATTTATAATGTCAAATCATAACAGGAGTTATCTCAGGAATCTTTACAGATAGAGTAGGTCTAGACCACACTGTAATGTGCAAAGACCCAACAACTCCCCCCAAGAGCAAGTATTTAGAAAAACATCCTTTAAACAGACAGAAACCTCGGCCAGACCCAGACTCTTGGTGGCCCGCCATCTGACGCTGCCGGTTGGGACACAGAGACACTGATACATATATACAGAAACATGATTCATATTAATTATAGCAGTTGGTTTGATGAACAGTGGCATTTATAGCAACAATAAAGATAATGTCATTGGAATAGTGCATTCTTACAACCAGGACAGAAAGGACCAAAGCAACAGCAGCTGTCTTAATGATGGAATTAATGTCCTTGCTTTACCAACTTGTTGCTGTATGACTGATTTATTTATATAAAATATGAATAACATATGAATAAATCATAAAGAAAAGGAAAAATAGTAGGAAAGGAACAACAAACAAACTTTTCTTTTGTACTAGAATGATATACGTAGCTCACCTGTTCCCTGATGTCCGGTCCGGGTGAGTTCCTGGAAGCCCTCTTCTTTCTGGTCAGGAGAATTAATAAAGACATTAAATTATTGAGGGCTTTAATTGCAACAAACTGGCTTTCAATGATGAATCAAACAATGGTTCAGTGGAACAGAACTGCTCACCTGATCCACAGGAAGACAGAGAAGGAAAGGACAGCCAGGAGAACAACACTGATTGTTCCAGCAGCTATGAACGGACTTCCTCCTGAGATATGATGATCAAAAGAAAACAGTTAATCAGGGTGTTATAACATGTTTAAGCTCATTGGTTCCATAGACGGTTATATGACGGATATTAAATCCATTTAGTTTAAAAAATCTAAATATGATTTTGTGAGCTGATGAACTGGTTAGTGGAAGAAAAATGTAATGATACATGAAAACATGTGAGCCCTGTTTCACACCCAAGTTGAAATCTGGACTGTTGTCTTTCTTGGATATTGTTATCAGCGGTTCTAGGAAGGCAGAGGAGTCTGACTCCCAGATAACTGGAACAAACTCCTATTTTTTGCCTCAACAGTGTCTTGCCCTTACTGAACACATTGAAGCTGATAAGTTTACAGTTGTAGCTGAATGCAAAAACTTACCTGCTACAACAGTCAGATGTAAGGTGGAGCTCTGACGTCCTCTTCTGTTCTGGGCTTCACAGGAATAATTCCCACTGTGTTCAGCTCTGAAGTCAGTGATGGTGAAGATCTGTCCTGATGCTTTTGGTGAGTCTTCATTCTCCTTGTACCAGGTGTAGTTAGCTGCTGGGTTAGCATCACTGCTACAGGTCAGAGTCACTGAACTGCCCTCCACTATCTCAGCAGAGGGACTCACTGACACAGAGAGAAGCTTTGGACCATCTGGAGGAGATTTAGAGAGAACCTTGTCATTCACATCTGATAATGATGTATATTAAATGTTACCATGGCTTTGTCACATGTTATTTGGGATTAAGGGCAGATATTTTATGAACACATTTTTTGGGGGGCAATCTGTCTGTCAACCTACACAAACAGACCACAGTTAACATACATCCACATCACTTCTTTGGAGATTGTTAATAAGACTTCTGTACCAAAGAAATAACATGTGAACCAGGTTCACTGTGGCTACATGCCATATGTCTCTTACTGCTGGGTCACCAGATTTCCTTTTCACCAGATGTTTGGTACTTACACTGGACATCTACTGACAGAGACGATGACATGATCTGTCCAAACTGATTCTCAGACTTGCAGTAGTAGTTCCCTCTGTCCTCAGAGCTGATGGAGGTGAAATGATAACTTCCTTCTGGTCCATGAAGCAGTGTTTGGTTCTCCTTGTACCAGGTGTAGTTAGCTGCTGGGTTAGCATCACTGCTACAGGTCAGAGTCACTGAACTGCCCTCCACTATCTCAGCAGAGGGACTCACTGACACAGAGGGAAGCTCTGGACCATCTGGGAAAAGATCAAATGAATTAGGTACCAAAAACTAGGTTGGATTTCGTTGATCTTGTGTAGAAAGTAGTAATAGTTGTATGTATAAGCATCTAAACCTAGAGGTGGTTTGTGACTGGCAGCAGGCTGATCTCTTTGTTGGTGATAAACATTAAATTCTAACCAGAGAGTAGAAGAATGTTTCATATTTTTGAGGGAAACAGAAATAAATGATACCACACAATATGTGTGATATATGTTGTAAATACTGGAATGATGGCCCTGATGAACAATTGATGAGCAGATTTGGTGTAAGAGGGTTGGACTGAGAACAGGACAGAAGCCTGAGGTGGTTTTCTGGATCACTGATGGTTTGAATGCCCTGAACATCCGTGCAGATCTGGGAGACATTAGTAAATAAAACTGTCTTTTCATCATCTGCTGCAGCAGCTCAGTGAACTACAGCAGCAGACGGGGAAACAGGCAGAACTGAAGAAAGAACATGATCAACACAACACTGGAGTGGCTAATAAAGCTTTCAAAAGCTCAAAAGCTAAGATTTAAATGAGCGTTGTTTTACTCACATTTCTATTGATGTATTTCCCTAATTCGTTCTCAGCTGTACAGGAATACTGTCCAGAGTCAGAGGACAGGATGGAGCTGAAGACGAGCTGTGGTCCTTCACTGAGATACTTAAAGACATGTGTGTGTGTGTGTGTGTGTGTGTGTGTGTGTGTCTATTTGCTGTCGTTAAATTTGTCATATTTGCCGTTTCACTCACATTTCACATCAATAAATTTGTATTGAGATGTCTTCGTCCCCAGCTCGTTCTCAGCTGTACAGGAATATTGTCCAGAGTAAGAGGACCGGATGGAGCTGAAGACGAGGTGTTGTCCTTCACTGAGATATTTAAAGACTGGCTTCTCCCTGTTCCAGGTGTATTTAGCTGCTGGGTTAGCATCACTGCTACAGGTCAGAGTCACTGAACTGCCCTCCACTATCTCAGCAGAGGGACTCACTGATACAGAGGGACGCTTTGGACCATCTGGAGGAGATTTAGAGACATCGAGACATTTAACATTTAATTCCAAGATGAATACGTTTTCACAGTGGAAGATATTTAAATCATAGAAACACAAAGTGGGTAGTGAAATTCACTTCCTTCTGTATTAGAAACTCAGATTGTAGAAATGATGGTGTCCTGTTACCATGGTTACTAGTTTGATACAGTTACTGACTCAGTGAAGTAAACAAGGAAATGATTGGTGTTCAGTGTGTTTGGACACCGTCATGTCTGCTGATGACCTCTGCTGGTAAATAAGATACATGAAGGCATTAAATAATGAAAATGAGTCAGAAAGGATTTTCCTCCTGTGACATTTTCTGACATCATCACTTCCTCAAAGAAACGTGAATGAACAGATTCATTCTTTTCAGTCATGTTTTGTGAATGGACCAGAATAAAAAATGTAAGTTAAAACCTTTACCCATGACGTGTTTTGCATCTGACATGAAGGGTCAAGATTGCTGAATAACACATTTCAACGCAGAGAATAAAATAAAGACACAAGGACATATTTTAAACAGACGCAGGACATGTTGACAGATGTTGTGAGGCTACATTTCCAGTGTGAGCTTTTATTTTACAGCTTTACTTTACAGTGAGGTCACTAAATAAGAAATTATTGATTAGTGATTTGGTTTTCTTAAAAATCTGCAAAATAAATCACTAAATATCAGAGTTACATGCAGTTAAGGTACAGTACAAAAGGTTAAAGGCTCCACTAGATGGTGTTATGTCAGAGGAAGACTGGAAGTAAACTCACACACTGAAGGAGAGGGGAAGTCCTCATGTCCTCTTACAGCACAGGAAAAGCTGTCTGGAGGATAAAAGTAGGCTGAATAATAATCAGATGTTTGTCCCTTAATGTTCTGTCCATTCTTGTACCAGACGTAGTAAGGATGACTAGGTGGAGGACAACTGCTCTGACACTTCAGCGTTGCCCAGTTATAGGACTGGTAGACAAGTAATCTCATCACCTGCACCTGGAGACCTGAATATGTGAATAAGGAACAGAAGTCTTACACACACACACACACACACACACAAACACACACACTAGCTAAATTATTTGGATAAAAAGTTACCTGTGACAGTCAGAGTGACTCCAGGATAACCAACATAGTTCCCACCTTGGTTTGTTGTGAACCTGAACTTGTAGACAGCTGAGTCTCTCTCTCTCAGCTCTGAGATTCTCAGAGTGCAGTCGTTGTTTTCAGAGTGATACTGGACTCGACCTGAATACTCTGGGACTGATTTCAGATCCACAAACTGTTGAATAAACCAGAATCTCTGCTCAACTGTAGTAGCAACACCACCTACAGCTGATGGGTATGTGTAGCTGCAGGGTATGTCCACTGTTGATCCTTTAACAGCACAGATGTGAGTAGAGGTGTAAGTCACTCCCAAGCCATCCTGACCCTGTATCACTGTAACACAGAGCACATCAGGAAGCAGCATGAATTAATAACTATCAGTTCATGAAGCAAAGTGGATTATACTACCAACGTGTTCTGGAGGAACCATTTATCTGCAATCACTGTCATAAAAAGTCCTCATCGTGCATCTGTCTAACAAGAACTAGATTAAAATATAGAATGTCAGAAAATGCCTGAAAAGTTTATCTGATGTGAACACATTCAACATTTAACTTAAAGACAAGTTGGTTTTCCCGGTGGAACATAACTAAAGTGGACAATAGTTAACAGAAACAGAAAGTGGGTGGTGGAGCTTGAGTTCCCCTTCGAGGAACTCGAACTGCGTCGGTTACGACACTATGGGAATCGCCTTCAGGCATGACAGGGCTGAATGTGAATGAAAACTACTCCAATCCTATTGGTCCTAGTGAGAACGGTAGCATGTGACGGCATAACCGTAGGGACATATAAGCACACCGGCACATAGCTCATTAGCTTTTTTCTATTCAGCAGGCACGTTGGTTGATGTTGAGTGGCGAGCTACTGTGTTACTCACCTGGAAATATGTCCGAGCGTTTGTACCGGTTCCGACGATGTGTGTCTCCCTGCCCTCGCTTCATCACGGTAGGTGACTCGCATGAACTGTGTGTCGCTTGTTTGGGCCTGTCGCACGCCACAGCGGCTCTCGAGGGGGCTGTGTGTGACCATTGCGAGGCCCTGCCTATGCGGGTGCTGCGGTCCCGCGTAGCCCTTTTTTCCGCGGACGGCCAGATCCGCTCTCCCCGTGGCTCGGGCCCCGCGGTCGCTGAGGCGGCCCGGCGGGTCCGGTCGTGGGGTTCGCAGCAGGATCTGCTGGAGGGTTCCGAGACGGCTGTGGCCCTTTCTCGTCCTTCTTCTGCCGATTCCGACTCCCCTGGTCCTCGTTTCTCGGCTTCTGCCCGGGGACGTAGGCTGGAGAGGCGGCCGCACTCGGGCTCTGTGGAGCTGCATGTGCGTCGTGGAGGAGGGTGAGGACTTCCGGGTGTCGCGCCGACGTCATCTGAGGTGCGCCGCGCCGGACTGTGTTGAGCTGTTGGATGGCGCGGTCTGTGGCAAAACCCGGACTGGATTTGCCACAGGCTGTCAGGGAGCTTGATCGCTTCCTTCCGCTCCGTGCCCCCGCTCCATGCCGTTTTTTCCCGGTTTTGCTCAGTTAGTTGTGCAAATTGTGGGAGAAACCTTACTCTGCCCGGCTTTCTCCTCCCCAGCGGCTGGAGTTTTGGCAATGTGGTGGGGTTAAGGACTGCGGCTACGGGACGATACCGCGGGTTGCGACGCTCTGGCGTGTTACTTCTCACCCCTGCTGACGTCGTCTTTTGGCCAGCCGGCGCTGCCGATGTGACCATGTCGGATGTCTTCCTCATTGGTGGGGAAGGCGTGTATGGCGGGCCAGGCTGGAGTGAGCCTGCACACCGTGGCGGTTTTGCAGGCCTGCTAGGCGGACCTGCTGCTGGAGATGGACCGGAGGGTGCCGGCGCTCCGGACGCGTGTTGCGCTGAACTCTGTCGTTGACAAGTTTCGCCGTGTCCGGTCCCAGGAGGAGGCGTTCCGGCAGTTTCTCCTTCGCCGGACTTGGTCGCTCTGCTAGGGACGGCTGGACCTTCTCAGCCCTCTACCGGCTCCCACCGGCCGCGCCAGTGACGCTGTCTGGCTTCTCGCGGACCCCCGGCGGCTTGGGACGCGGGGCATCGCTCCCACGCACCCCTCCCGGCAGTTTGGTCCTGAGGGACGTCGTCCAGTCGCGGAGGCGGCGCGGAGGTCCTGTCTATGTGTTTAGCCCTCGGAGGCCGACTGAGGTCCCCTCCTGGGTGGCCGCTTGCGTTGTGTCCGCCGCCGGGCGCTCGGGACACGCTAGCCGCCGCCGAGCCTTCTCCACTCTGCCTGCCCCGAGGGTGGCGGTTGGCGGAGATTCGCTCCCGGCCTGCGGATCATCGGCGAGTTCTTCCTGGCGGCCAGCGGGACTCTTCCGAGATTGGCACGTCGCACGGCCGCCAGCCCCGAGGGGTTGGTTCTGCTGGCGGATTTCGGGTTGCCGGGGTTTGGAGAGCATATCCCGTGGGTTCTGCGCGCCGTCTTCAATGGGTACGGGCTGCAGTTCGGGTCCACCCAGCTTGCCGCTGGAGGACGGGGCCGTGGAGCTCGCTCCCCCGCTGGCCAGCGGGTCCGGTTTCTACAGCCGGTGCTTCCTGGTTCCCGTGAAGGACGGAAGGCCAGCACCCTGTTCTGGATCTGCGGGTTCTGAACCGGTCTCTGAGGAGATACAGGAAGTTCCTGAGGTTCGCCTTTGGGGCATACCAATATCGGGTTCTTCCCTTCGGCCTGGCACTCTCCCCTCGCACTTTCACCAAGTGTATGTATGCGGCGCTGGCCCCTCTGCGGCTCCGGGGCATCCGGGTCCGCATTACATCGATGACTGGCTTATCCTGGCTCAGTCTCGGGAGTTGGCAGTTCGGCATCGAGATGTCGTCCTCGCTCATCTTCTTCGTTTGGGGCTGTGGCTCAACGATGAAACGAGTGTGCTGGCGCCCGCCCTGTGGACCGTGTTCTTAGGGGTGGTGTGGGACTCGTTGACGATGCTGGCACATCTGTCTCCGGCTCGTGTCGAGTCCGTTCTGGCCAAGTGAAGAGTGTGTAGCTGGGCCGCGCCATCACAGTGAAACCCTTTCAATGGGTGTTGGGCCTTGTGGTGGCTGCTTCCGCGTGTTACCTTCTGGTCTTCTGCACATGAGGGCCCTGTAGTGGTGGCTGAAATCAAGGGGTTCTCCCGAGGGAAACCCGTTCCGCCCGATACGGGTTACGCACACATGTCTTCGTACCCTATCGGTGTGGGCGAAGCCTTGGTTCCTGTCCCAAGGACCGCGCTGGGGTGCCCTGTCGCCGTGTTATCGTTTCAACAGGCGCTTCCCTCACGGGTGGGGCGCGGTCATGGGCGACCGCTCTGCGATGGGTGTTTGGCAGGGGCATCACTCGTCATGGCACATTAATTGCCTCGGGATGCTGGCCAAGTTCCGGGCTCTGAGGAGCTTCCTGCCTGCACTCCTGGGTCGCCTCGTGCTGGTCTGGTCCGATGGCGTTGCTGGCACGTTTGTCTCCGGCTCGTGTCGAGTCCGTTCTGGCCACGGTGTGGAGTGTGAGGCTGAAATCAAGGGTTTTCCCGTGGGGAAACCCGTTCCGCCTGATACGGGTTACGCACATGTCTTCGTGCCCTATCGGTGTGGAGACACCTTGGTTCCTGTCCCAGGTCCCGCGCTGGGGCGCCTGTCGCCGTAATCGTTTCAACACACGCTTCCCTCGCGCGGGTGGGGCGCGGTCATGGACGACCGCTCTGCGAAGGGGGTTTGGCGGGAGCATCACTCGTCATGGCACGTCAATTGCCTCGAGATGCTGGCTGTGTTCCGGGCTCTGAGGAGCTTCCTGCCTGCACTCCTGGGCCACCACGTGCTGGTCGGGTCCGACAATGCAGCCGTGGTGGCCTATCTGAATCACCAGGGGGGTCTGCGCTCGCGCCCTCTATGCAGACTGGCGCATCGGATCCTCCTGTGGTCCCAGCGGAGACTGCTCTCTCTCAGGGCGATGTTTATCCCTGGGCTTCAGAATCTGGGGGCGGACCTGCTGTCGAGACAGGGGCTGAGGCCCGGGGAATGGCGGCTCCACCCCGAGGTGGTGGAGTCCTTGTGCGTAAGGTACCATGGCGTCCAGCCATGTGGGGGGTACGAGAGTGGCCGAGGCTGCGTCTGTACGCTTTTCCCCCAGTCGCTCTGCTCCCGGGGATCCTGGTGAGGGTCCGTCAGGAAGGCGTCCGCCTGCTTCTGGTGGCGCCGTTCTGGCCGACCGGGTGTGGTTCTCGGACCTGATGGCGCTCCTGGATGGTCCGCCGTGGCTGGTCCCTCTGAGGAGGGACCTGCTGTCCCGGCAGCAGGGCCGGGTTCTTCACCCTTGCCCCGCCCTGTGGCGGCTGTGGGTCTGGCCCTTGAGGGGCCCAGTACCTAGAGGCGGGCCTGACGGCGGGAGCGGTCGAGTCTCTCCTTAGCTCCAGGGCCCCGTCTACACGGAGGGTGTATGGCCTAAAGTGGTACGTCTTCTCTGCCTGGTGCAGTGGACGTATGCTGGACCCAGTTACCTGCCCGGTGCTTCGGGTGCTGGAGTTTCTGCGGGGCCGCTTCTCTGCGGGCCTTTCCCCTTCCACCCTCAGGGTTTACGTGGCTGCCATTTCGGCTTTCCACGCCCCTTCAAGGGTTGGGTCTCTGGGGAGGCTTCCCCTGGTCATTCGGTTCCTCCGTGGGACTCGGAGGATGAGACCTGCGACTCGTCCTAGGGTTCCCACCTGGGATCTGGCGGTGGTTCTTGAGGCGCTGGCTGTGGCCCCCTTCGTACCGTTGGAGTCGGCTGCGGCCAAGTACCTGACCTTGAAGATGGCCTTCCTCCTTGCTATCACCTCTCTGAGGAGGGTGGGGGACCTCCAGGCTCTTTCGGTTGCTTCCCGATGCCTGGAGTTTGCCCCGGGTAATGTGAGGGCCATTCTGCACCCCATTCCGGGGTACGTTCCCAAGGTGCAGTCCTCTGTCATGGGGCCTGTGGTGCTGCAGGCGTTTCATCCTCCACCTCATGTGACGGCGGGGACGGGAGGCTCCATTTGCTCTGCCCTGTCAGGGCCCTGAGTGTCTTCACTCTGAGGTCCTTCGGTGGAGGAAATCGGACCAGTTGCTGGTATGTTTCGGGTCCTCCAAGGCTGGGCTTCCGCTTCTAAACATACTATCAGTAACTGGATCGTTCAGACTATCTCCTGGCCTATCGGGTGCGCGGTTTGCCTTCACCTATGGCTGTACGGGCTCACTCCACGAGAGGCATGGCGGCCTCTACGGCTCTCCTCTCTGGTGCGTCTCTCCAGGGGGTTTGTGATGCAGTTGGCTGGGCCACTCCGCATACCTTCTTCAGGTTCTATAGTCTGGACTTTCCCTCCGCACCTGGCACCCGGGTGCTCTCCTCCTAGTCGTGCCCACGAGTGGTTTCACGCTGGGGCAGGCGGGGTTTCGGCGCGGGTTAGTGGGTATCTCGTTCCCATAGTGTCGTAACCGACGCAGTTCGAGTTCCTCGAGGGGAACGTCTCAGGTTACGTATGTAACCTTTGTTCCCGAAGGGGCGAGACACTGCGTCGGTTCGCGCGCCTCACCCCGCCTGGAGTGCCTTGCTTCATAGAAAGAGCTAATGAGCTATGTGCCGGTGTGCTTATATGTCCCTACGGTTATGCCGTCACATGCTACCGTTCTCACTAGGACCAATAGGATTGGAGTAGTTTTCATTCACATTCAGCCCTGTCATGCCTGAAGGCGATTCCCATAGTGTCGTAACCGACGCAGTGTCTCGTTCCCCTTCTCGGGGAACAAAGGTTACATACGTAACCTGAGACGTTTTCTCTATATTAGAAACAATGGTGTCCTGTTACCATGGTTACTAGTTGGACACTTGGTTACCAGTGTTGGGCAAGTTACTTTTAAAAAGTAATTAGTTACTGACACAGTGGAGTAAACAAGGAAATATTTGGTGTTCAGTGTGTTTGGACACTGTCATCTCTACTGATGATGCTGGTTAATAAGATACATGAAGGCATTCAATCATGAAAATGAGTCAGAAATGATTTTTCCTCCTGTGACATTTTCTGACATCATTACTTCCACAAAGAAACATGAATGGACAGATCTTCTAACACTGATAATTAGTAATTATTCAGGACTTGAGAACATCTGACTTCATTCTTTTCACTCATGTTTTGTGGATGGACCAGAAGAAAGAAGAAAGTTAAAAGAAAAGACTCAAGAAGGAGAACAGACATATGGACACATCTTGTTTTGCTAAATGTCTAGTTTGAGCTGTTTTACATTCTTCATAGTGAGGTCATGAAATAAGAGATAATTGATAAGTGCAGGTTTTGCTCCACTAGATGGTGTTATGTCAGAGGAAGACTGGAAGTAAACTCACACACTGAAGGAGAGGGGAAGTCCTCATGTCCTCTTACAGCACAGGAAAAGCTGTCTGTAGGATAAAAGGAGGCTGAATAAGAATCAGATGTTTGTCCCTTAATGTTCTGTCCATTCTTGTACCAGACGTAGGAAGGATGCCCAGGTAGAAGACAACTGCTCTGACACTTCACCTCTACCCAGTTAGAGGACCAGTAGACCTGTAATCTGCTCACCTGCACCTGGAGACCTGAATATGTGAATAAGGAACAGAAGTCTTAATTTTAAACTGAACTGTCAAAAATGCAATTAACCTTCATGTTGTCATCAAGATGTTGAAAAATTGATTAAATATTCAGATAAAAGTGTTACCTGTGACAGTCAGAGTGACTCCAGGTGAACCAGTATATCTTCCACCTTCTTGGTTTGTTGTGAACCTGAACTTGTAGACAGCTGAGTCGCTCTCTCTCAGCTCTGAGATTCTCAGAGTGCAGACGTTGTTTTTACTGTCATACTGCACACGGCCTGAATACTCTGAGATCGTTGTTAAATCCACAGTTTCACCATTATTTAATTCAGTAAACCAGAATCTTTCCTCAACTTTGGTATAAAGGCCATTTATTCTGGATGGGTATGTGTAGCTGCAGGGTATGTCCACTGTTGATCCTTTAACAGCACAGATGTGAGTAGAGGTGTAAGTCACTCCCAAGCCATCCTGACCCTGTATCACTGTAACACAGAGCACATCAGGAAGCAGCATGAATTAATAACTTCAGTTAACAATCAGTTAATAAAACAAAGTGATCATACTACCAACGTGATCTAAGGAAAGGTAACCTGGACAAGCTTCATAATCCTCAATAATCAGACCAATTATCTGCAGCCATTAAAAAAAGTCATAAAAAGTTCTTCATCATGCATCTGTCTATTTTAACCGTATTTGAGAATTTCATCAGGTTTTATCATATTTTATAGTGAGACATAGGGATATGTGTTACTTCTGGATTTTCTTTGACTCTGGTTCTAAAACAAGCCTGAGAAGTTCTTATGTGTAAAAAAAAACATGAATACATTTTACAGACTGTTTTAGGTTAGAGCAGAATTATACATAACATATTTGTTTAAAGTTCTTCTTTCAGGCCCTTTCCAACTCCCGTTAACAATGATTTCTTTCAAGTTATTTCAGAATTAAACCAGAATGAACAGGCAAAGAGAGGTCTAAACACAAAGGAAAAGTTAAATATGTGAAAAGTTGAAGAACTGATTTATATTAATATACATAAAACATAGTCAGGGATAATAGTAAGTATGAGTCTGTGTCATGGGAGAGGAAGGAGGACCCAAACGCAGAGTGGCAGAAAGTCCACAAGGATTTATTTTAAACAGTTCAAAAACCAAGGGAGCAAAAGCAAAACATCCAAGCCAGGCACGGGGAAGGTGGAAGTCCAGGCCAAAGGAAATCCAAACCGGGCACAGGGGAAGGCGGCGGTGCACAGGCAGGGTAAAAAATGCAGGGAGACTACTCAGAGGAATACAGGAACACAGGCAGGAACACAAGGGTAGGTAACACCAACAAGACAGGATGCTGTGCAGACAAGCAGCCAAACTAGAATGATCCAACAAGAGACAAAGGAAACACAGGGGTTAAATACAAGAGGTAACGAGGTAATGGGGAACAGGTGAGACGTCAGGTGACTCACATTAGGGCGGGACAGGACAATCAGACAAACAAAGCAAAGCTAGACAAGACAGGAAACTACACTATCAAAATAAAACAGGAAGTAGAACAAACAGACACAGGGGAACACAAGACAGGACCAGCAACACAAGACCAGGGAGAAAACTAAGACAAAAACACAAGGAGTCCAAAGAAAGGGAAAAATGAACCCAAACAAAACCCCAAACCACAACAAGTCTGTACATTTCTTGGTTAGTTTCCTCTCTGTTCACTCTGAGGTCAGGTTGATGCTGAGTGTGAAAACTAACAAGAAATGCAGAACACTGAAGTCAGAGCGTACAGAAGGAAGTAGGAAGAAGGGAGTGAGGAGGGAACAGTTGTGAATAAAAGCCACAATATTCTCTGTTTACAGCATGTAAAAGTGCTTAGCACACAGTTACTTCATGCAAAGGACAACATTAAAAGATACTGTCCAATTAACACAACAACAAACAAAACTGATACCGTCTGCCGAGTTTCCACAATTGTAAACAAAAGTAATATTTGTAGTGTTTCTGGAAGTTTGCCTTTCACTCTCTTTTAAAGAATGAATGTAACTGTAGATATACAGTACCTGACACAGAGAGAAGGAAGACAACAAATCCACTCGCTGCTGCAGTTAAACTCATAGCTGCTCCTCTCGTCTCTCTGTGTGAGACAATAAAACATGTCAGCAGATAAAATAATGTACACAGGAGGTATACAGCATCAATAAATAATCAATAATCTGTTTCTACTTACAATGAAGACGGACGTCGTCTTTAAAGATGCCTCTCCTCTGCTGTCAGTGAGCAGACGACAGATATGAGGCTATTAAAGACTACATTTCCTTCCTTCCTTTTGATCATTAATATGCAGGAGACTTCAACACCATGTGTTGTTTTACAAATTATAAACTTCAAAAGAGAGTCAGAAACTAATATTGATCACCTGTTTTGCAACATCCCAACACCAGAAAAGAGCGTTCATAAAGAGAAGAGAAAAACAGACAGACAGGTCATCTCTATGTGCACTGAGACAGGATGTCACCCAGTCTGCAGGTGTAGTGACGGACCAGGAATGTATTTGACCTTTGACCTTTGAGGCAGTTACATTGAACAGAATGAAGAGCAGAGTATTAACCATAAGAGGGGGAATGGAAAATGACATCATTGTTGTTTCTTGGTATGTCTCTTCTCTGTTCTCTCTGCGGTCAGGTTGCTTCTATTTGCAGAGAAACGCAGACCACTGAGGGTGGTGATGGTGCAGTGGATATGATACATGCCTTTGGTGTGGAAGACCTGGGTTTGATTCTCACTGCTAACAGCAACCAATGTGTCTCTGAGCAAGACACTTAACACCGAGCTGCTCCAGGGGCGTGCGACTTCTGACATATATAGAAATTGTAAGTCGCTTTGGATAACAGTGTCAGCTAAATGACATGTAATGTAACGGAGGGGTGACAAACTCACATGCATGTTAGTGTTAACTAAACATGGATGTGTAACAAAACAAGGGGTAAAAGGAAAAAGTTTCAAAAATGTTTTAGCTATCTATGGCTATTTGATTGCTAACGTTAGCTCAACACGCCATTCAACTGACAACCTTGTTGTGTTTGATTGCTAGCTTGTAGCCAGCAGTGAACCAACTTCGTTAAGTAGGTCTATTTTTACTGTATTGACATTACAGAAGTCTCTTGTTAGCATCTTGTATGCTACCTGTCGCTAAGTGACGCATGCGCAACTCAAATCTGCACTCCACTTACATCGGGGAGTGACAGTCGCCATGAACTATCTTCATTTACAGCTAACTGCTAAAACATTAGCACTGACAACCTGCATGGAAGATATCCATATAGACACAATAAACAAGATTTAAGTTTGTTGAGTTTAACTACAAAACCGCCAATACTATCACAAAATAAATAAGATAAAAAAAGACTTTCTTACGTAAAACAAAGTTTCTTTTCCTTTCTAAATAGTGCAGTGTCTGTCACACGGGGCTGCTTCTCCACATGTGTATTAAGGACTAAACAGAGCATGTTAGAGAGAATCAGGTGATTAGAAACTTGTTCTTGGTTGACACCAAACTGTACATGGAGGAATATGTGATGATTTCAGTTCAGCGTCTCTGAACTGAACCAACTGTATTGGCTCTGTCAGCCAGGACAGGTACAAACCCAGAGGCTGCTCGGGAGTTAAGAAAAGTTATTTATTAATAAGAAATTAATTATATTTATTAATTACAAAATAGATTACATACAGCTCAGTTAATCGTTAGTTACTGCAGCATATTCCACTCTCAAAGGCATGAGCTCCTTTCTATGCAATCATTGGATTATTAAAAACACAACAGAGGGCTCAGCTGCACATATCATGTAAGACTTGATTTCTCCATTGCTTTTGCACAAAACTCTCCAGAAAGTGCCATTTAATGGTTTATTTTTCAAAAAGAATTCTGGGGGGGCATACCCCCAAACCCCCCTGGGGAGAGCCCCCTATCCCCCCACACACATAACAAATCCCATTTTAAACCCTGAATGATAATGATGATGAAAGAGCCAAAGAAATTGCTTTGTATGCGGCAAAATATGGGTTGGCTCCCAAATCTCACTCCAAGGTTTTTGAAAAAGTTGGCAGCTCTGGAAAAGTTATTTATTACGTAGAATTTCAAAAATACATTTTGCACAACTACTTTAGTCCTTAATGTCTATAAAATAACTAACAATTGTTTTGGACATTTTGTTCATTAATTAGCAAATAAAGTCAAGAAACAAAATAGATTACATACAGCTCAGTTAATCGTTAGTTACTGCAGCATATTCCACTCTCAAAGGCATGAGCTCCTTTCTATGCAATCATTGGATTATTAAAAACACAACAGAGGGCTCAGCCCAGTCAACTTTAAAAAAGAAAATATATGGAAAATTAGACCTATACCTTTGAAGTGTGCCTAATTATTTACACAGCACATGCTATATAAATATACTCTCTATGTAGCATATGGCCTAAAAGAGACAAAGATAACAAACAAAAATGAGCAAAATCTCCAAAACAAAGGCACCAGCAACCAAAATAATAAAAAATATTATACAAAATGGAAGTTGCACATTTGTTTTTTCTTTTCTGTTTCTCCCCTTTAACCCCTCCAACCCCCTTCCCCCATGGGTCTTCATCAAAATCCCCATGCCAACAAATAATTAAATAACTAAGATACACATACAAAATCAAATCATTTTCAGCGCTAAATCAAGTGCATCCTTCCTAAGCCTAACATGGCCTAAAACTAACTCTTCAGTAGAAAATAAGCTTGCATATACATCAGTAAGTCAGACAGCACCTGAGCATCAGCTGATCTGAACAATAAATCATGTCTGACACCTCGACATGATTCAGTTGAAGCTGCCAGCACCACGTTCTTCTGAAGGTTCTGCTCCATGCTGCTGCTGACTCCTACCTGCTGCTGCTACTCAAAACTGACAATAAAATCTTCTGGAGTTGAAGGTAAATGTATCCACATCCCCCGCATCCCCCACAGCCTCGCTCTCCACAGGGATGTTTCAATGTCGTACTGCTTTGTTTCCATCGGGTGAGTCCCGCCTCTGGTCCGACTGCATCTGCAGAAGATCACATGAAACTGGTGTAAAGTTACGGATGGAACTGGGACTGTAAATCTGAAGTGGGCCGGTTTTATTGGATGCAGGAGGCTCTAACCTGACTGGACTTCACACCAGGTCTTCCTGCTCCTCTGGGTCTTCTGTCTGAGCTGCAGGGTCTGAGATGTTCTCATACTCAGGACAAGAGTCTAACTGATGGGGGGAGACGACAAAATGAGGACCTCGTTCATGAAAACTGCTTATACTAAGACTTAATTTAAATAAATTTCCCATTTAATTGTAAGTTATTTTCAGATATTGTGTCATGGCCAAATACATTACTGGTTTCTACTCAGCAAGTTGTATTTTAAACATAAATTCATGTCACACATTCTTTAGTTTTCAGAGCATGTATGAGCCAAGATATTATAACTGATATATAGAGAAGTTATGTCAATTCCCTCTCTCTCTCTCTCTCTCTCTCTCTCTCTCTCTCTCTCTCTCTCTCACCTCTATCTCTACAGGTTTTTGTGATGTAGCGGTGGAGCTCAGAGTTTTCTTCTTCCTGGATTGAGTCCAACAACAAATACAGAATGTATGACATTTATCATACTTCATCTAAAGTAACTGAATGATAGTTGTAGAAAATAAAATAGTGGTGACTGAACTGATGGATTTTTCAGGTTTTACCTCGCCCACAGACTCAGGAGAAGCAGAGGAATCAGCATCAGGGCCACCACAGTCAGCCTGGTGATATTCGTTATCATTGTTAGATTCCCTGAAAATATAGAAAAATATGTCATACACCTCATTAGTAGGATCAGATTGATGAATCACTTTGCCAGGTGAGACTGTCTGTTAATCAGTCAGTCAGTGTCCGACATGATGGAGGTTCCTCCCTGAACACAGCAACACACACAGTTATTTCCTTTTAACCAGTTATGGATTGCTAGATATTAACATGGTCACCAGGTCTGGTGCAGTAAACAGGTTTTTGTAGGTAAAAGTCAAGAAACCTACCTGCTACAACAGTCAGATGTAAGGTGAAGCTCTGACGTCCTCTTCTGTTCTGGGCTTCACAGGAATAATTCCCACTGTGTTCAGCTCTGAAGTCAGTGATGGTGAAGATCTGTCCTGATGCTTTTGGTGAGTCTTCATTCTCCTTGTACCAGGTGTAGTTAGCTGCTGGGTTAGCATCACTGCTACAGATCAGAGTCACTGAACTGCCCTCCACTATCTCAGCAGAGGGACTCACTGACTCAGAGGAAAGCTTTAGAACATCTGGAGGAGAAAACAGAGACATCGAGACATTTAACATTTAATTCCAAGATTAATTTGTTTTCACAGTGGAAGATATTTAAATCAACACTAATTCATAGAAACACAAAGTGGGTGCTGAAACTTCACTTCCTTCTGTATTAGAAACTCAGATTGTAGAAATGATGGTGTCCTGTTACCATGGATACTAGTTTGATACAGTTACTGACTCAGTGAAGTAAACAAGGAAATGATTGGTGTTCAGTGTGTTTGGACACCGTCATGTCTGCTGATGACCTCTGCTGGTAAATAAGATACATGAAGGCATTAAATAATGAAAATGAGTCAGAAATGATTTTCCTCCTGTGACATTTTCTGACATCATCACTTCCTCAAAGAAACGTGAATGAACAGATTCATTCTTTTCAGTCATGTTTTGTGAATGGACCAGAATAAAAAATGTAAGTTAAAACCTTTACCCATGACGTGTTTTGCATCTGACATGAAGGGTCAAGATTGCTGAAAACACATTTCAACGCAGAGAATAAAATAAAGACACAAGGACATATTTTAAACAGATGCAGGACATGTTGACAGATGTTGTGAGGCTACATTTCCAGTGTGAGCTTTTATTTTACAGCTTTACTTTACAGTGAGGTCACTAAATAAGAAATTATTGATTAGTGATTTGGTTTTCTTAAAAATCTGCAAAATAAATCACCAAATATCAGAGTTACATGCAGTTAAGGTACAGTACAAAAGGTTAAAGGCTCCACTAGATGGTGTTATGTCAGAGGAAGACTGGAAGTAAACTCACACACTGAAGGAGAGGGGAAGTCCTCATGTCCTCTTACAGCACAGGAAAAGCTGTCTGGAGGATCCAAGGAGGCTGAATAAGAATCAGATGTTTGTCCCTCAATGTTCTGTCCATTCTTGTACCAGACGTAGGAAGGATGACTAGGTAGAGGACAACTGCTCAGACACTTCAGCTCTGCCCTGTAAGAGGACCGGTAGACCTGTAATCTCATCACCTGCACCCGGAGACCTGAATATGTGAATAAGGAACAGAAGTCTTAATTTTAGACTGAACTGCGCACACACACACACTATAAATTATTTGGATAAAAAGTTACCTGTGACAGTCAGAGTGACTCCAGGATAACCAACATAGTTCCCACCTTGGTTTGTTGTGAACCTGAACTTGTAGACAGCTGAGTCTCTCTCTCTCAGCTCTGAGATTCTCAGAGTGCAGTCGTTGTTTTCAGAGTGATACTGGACTCGACCTGAATACTCTGGGACTGATTTCAGATCCACAAACTGTTGAATAAACCAGAATCTCTGCTCAACTGTAGTAGCAACACCACCTACAGCTGATGGGTATGTGTAGCTGCAGGGTATGTCCACTGTTGATCCTTTAACAGCACAGATGTGAGTAGAGGTGTAAGTCACTCCCAAGCCATCCTGACCCTGTATCACTGTAACACAGAGCACATCAGGAAGCAGCATGAATTAATAACTTCAGTTAACAATCAGTTCATGAAGCAAAGTGGATCATACTACCAACGTGTTCTGGAGGAACCATTTATCTGAAATCACTGTTATAAAAAGTCCTCATCGTGCATCTGTCTAACAAGAACTAGATTAAAATATAGAATGTCAGAAAATGCCTGAAAAGTTTATCTGATGTGAACACATTCAACATTTAACTTAAAGACAAGTTGGTTTTCCCGGTGGAACATAACTAAAGTGGACAATAGTTAACAGAAACAGAAAGTGGGTGGTGGAGCTTCATCTATATTAGAAACAATGGTGTCCTGTTACCATGGTTACTAGTTTGACACTTTGTTACCAGTGTTGGGCAAGTTACTTTTAAAAAGTAATTAGTTACTGACACAGTGGAGTAAACAAGGAAATATTTGGTGTTCAGTGTGTTTGGACACTGTCATCTCTACTGATGATGCTGGTTAATAAGATACATGAAGGCATTCAATCATGAAAATGAGTCAGAAATGATTTTTCCTCCTGTGACATTTTCTGACATCATTACTTCCACAAAGAAACATGATTGGACAGATCTTCTAACACTGATAACTAGTAATTATTCAGGACTTGAGAACATCTGACTTCATTCTTTTCACTCATGTTTTGTGGATGGACCAGAAGAAAGAATAAAGTTAAAAGAAAAGACTCAAGAAGGAGAACAGACATATGGACACATCTTGCTTTGCTAAATATTATTTATGGTTACCTATTTTTGCTATACTATTTTAATTACATTTACAATTTAATTTAACGTCACTCACTCTGCAATATTGTTCTATTGCACTTTACTTGATGTCACTACATTTACCGGCTGCTCACTGTCTGCTGTTTGCTTGCTTTTTGTATGTTTATTTGTGTGTTTGTTTGTTTTTTTGTTTTTATTGCTGCTTTCACTGTAGAAAATGCTGCTGCTGCTGTGACAAGTAAATTTCCCCGCTGTGGGATGAATAAAGTATTATCTAATCTAATCTAATCTAAATGTCTAGTTTGAGCTGTTTTACATTCTTCATAGTGAGGCCATGAAATAAGAGATAATTGATAAGTGCAGGTTTTGCTCCACTAGATGGTGTTATGTCAGAGGAAGACTGGAAGGAAACTCACACACTGAAGGAGAGGGGAAGTCCTCATGTCCTCTTACAGCACAGGAAAAGCTGTCTGTAGGATAAAAGGAGGCTGAATAAGAATCAGATGTTTGTCCCTTAATGTTCTGTCCATTCTTGTACCAGACGTAGGAAGGATGCCCAGGTAGAAGACAACTGCTCTGACACTTCACCTCTACCCAGTTAGAGGACCAGTAGACCTGTAATCTGCTCACCTGCACCTGGAGACCTGAATATGTGAATAAGGAACAGAAGTCTTAATTTTAGACTGAACTGTCAAAACACACCCAAATGCAAGTAACGTTCATGTTGTCATCAAGATGTTGAAAACTGGAAGTAATTGATTAAATATTCAGATAAAAAAGTTACCTGTGACAGTCAGAGTGACTCCAGGTGAACCAGTAAATCTTCCACCTTCTTGGTTTGTTGTGAACCTGAACTTGTAGACAGCTGAGTCTCTCTCTCTCAGCTCTGAGATTCTCAGAGTGCAGTCGTTGTTTTTACTGTCATACTGCACACGGCCTGAATACTCTGAGATTGTTGTTAAATCCACAGTTTCACCATTATTCAATTCAGTAAACCAGAATCTCTGCTCAACTGTAGTAGCAACACCACCTACAGCTGATGGGTATGTGTAGCTGCAGGGTATGTCCACTGTTGATCCTTTAACAGCACAGATGTGAGTAGAGGTGTAAGTCACTCCCAAGCCATACTGACCCTGTATCACTGTAACACAGAGCACATCAGGAAGCAGCATGAACTAATAACTTCAGTTAACAATCAGTTAATAAGACAAAGTGATCATACTACCAACGTGATCTAGGGAAAGGTAACCTGGACAAGCTTCATAATCCTCAATAATCAGACCAATTATCTGCAGCCATTAAAAAAAGTCATAAAAAGTTCTTCATCATGCATCTGTCTATTTTAACCGTATTTGAGAATTTCATCAGGTTTTATCATATTTTATAGTGAGACATAGGGATATTTGTTACTTCTGGATTTTCTTTGACTTTGGTTCTTTCATGAAAAAAAAAGTTTTCTAAAATAAGCCTGAGAAATTCTTCTTACGTGTAAAAAAAACATATAAATACATTTTACAGACTGTTTTAGGTTAAAGCAGAATTATAAATAACATATGTGTTTTAAGTTCTTCTTTCAGGCACTTTCCAGCTCCTGATAACAATGATTTCTTTCAAGTTATTTCAGAATTAAACCAGAATGAACAGGCAAAGAGAGGTCTAAACACAAAGGAAAAGTTAAATATGTTAAAAGTTGATGAACTGATTTAATTAATATACATAAAACATATTCAGGGATAATAGTAAGTATGAGTCTGTACATTTCTTGGTTAGTTTCCTCTCTGTTCACTCTGAGGTCAGGTTGATGCTGAGTGTGAAAACTAACAAGAAATGCAGAACACTGAAGTCAGAGCGCACAGAAGGAAGTAGGAAGAAGGGAGTGAGGAGGGAACAGTTGTGAATAAAAGCCACAATATTCTCTGTTTACAGCATGTAAAAGTGCTTAGCACACAGTTACTTCATGCAAAGGACAACATTAAAAGATACTGTCCAATTAACACAACAACAAACAAAACTGATACCGTCTGCCGAGTTTCCACAATTGTAAACAAAAGTAATATTTGTAGTGTTTCTGGAAGTTTGCCTTTCACTCTCTTTTAAAGAATGAATGTAACTGTAGATATACAGTACCTGACACAGAGAGAAGGAAGACAACAAATCCACTCGCTGCTGCAGTTAAACTCATAGCTGCTCCTCTCGTCTCTCTGTGTGAGACAATAAAACATGTCAGCAGATAAAATAATGTACACAGGAGGTATACAGCATCAATAAATAATCAATAATCTGTTTCTACTTACAATGAAGACGGACGTCGTCTTTAAAGATGCCTCTCCTCTGCTGTCAGTGAGCAGACAACAGATATGAGGCTATTAAAGCCTATATTTCCTTCCTCATTTGATCATTAATATGCAGGGAGAGCCATACACCAAGAAGAGAAAAACAGAGACAGTTCATCTCTATTTGCACTGAGACAGGATGTCACACAGTCTGCAGGCAGGGTTCAACATCAGCAACAAGTGTTGTTTTACAAACTGTAAACTTCAAAAAAGAGAGTAAGAAACTAATGTTGATCTTTTGTTGTTAGAAAACCTGTTTTGCCCCCCAACATCCCACCGACACCAGAAAAGAGCGTTCATAAAGAGAAGAGAAAAACAGACAGACAGGTCATCTCTATGTGCACTGAGACAGGATGTCACCCAGTCTGCAGGTGTAGTGACGGACCAGGAATGTATTTGACCTTTGACCTCTGAGGCAGTTACATTGAACAGAATGAAGAGCAGAGTATTAACCATAAGAGGGGGAATGGAAAATGACATCATTGTTGTTTCTTGGTATGTCTCTTCTCTGTTCTGTCTGCGGTCAGGTTGCTTCTATTTGCAGAGAAACGCAGACCACTGAGGGGTCTAAACTTAAAGTTAGTGTTAACTAAACAAGGACATGTGTAATGGGTGTGACGTCATGGCCCGGTGGAGGGCGGAGGTTATTTAGGGGTCTCCTTCTAAAAACACGCTTCTGGTCTGAATGAAATGTAAATGACTTGAAGGTACAGCAAACTGTCCGACCATTTTATAAAATGTATTGTTTTAAAATATTCTGGAAAGTGGTTTAATATTGTTTTGATTTTTTATAGGACTGTCTGCAAGTGCAATATTGCCTGTCATTGTTTTTTCCCACATTCATTT
Source organism: Percina caprodes (assembly GCA_013375575.1). Taxonomy (NCBI): domain Eukaryota; kingdom Metazoa; phylum Chordata; class Actinopteri; order Perciformes; family Percidae; genus Percina; species Percina caprodes. Next base: position 998,747 of record JABXJD010000050.1, on the reverse strand, counting down.
AAAGTAACGGGCATTTATTTTTACAACTTGGTTTCTTTGTTTAGTTGGGTTTGGTTTTGTTTTGTTCATTTCAAATATTATTATTATAATAAAAGGGTCAAGTGCAATATCGCTGATGGACGTCGCTCATTTTTAGGTCTGGTCATAGGCTCAAAGATAGCTTTAGAGACCCCCTATTGGTTGCTAGTGTGATTTGAGGCGTTGCCTTCTATTGTTCCCTGCATGTAATTAGTGTGCGAGTTTTAAAGTGTGCACTGGTATTTTGTTCTATTGCTCTTTTATTGTGTGTATTGGGTCCTAACGCATATTAATAGCCTCTAAATTATTCCAGTGCAAGTTTGCTAATTATATCGAGTGATTGTGCCGGTGTCATTACACTTTATCCCTTTTTCTAAAGTCGCTACTGTGTACTTCCACGCTGGCGCTGTTGTCCGTTTTTAATTAGTGTTTTTAATCTAGGCTAATTGTGTGAATAAATTCCATTTATATTTTGTATCTGGCCTCCCATCCCGGTTTGTTCTGGACACCCACCTGTTTTCAATCACTACACATGTAACAAAACAATTAAATTAACAAGTATTTTTAATGACGTTGGCTTGTTTAGGTGGATCTGTTGGATAAACTGTGTGCATAGATGCCCCATAATATCCCTCCAAAAACGTCAACGTGATAAAAGCGAGCTGTCGTTTTTTTCAACAAGGGTCATCAGCTTAACCTTTAAAAGTGAAGAGGGAACAGGTCTGAATGAAAGCCACAATAGTCTCTGTTTACAGCATGTAAAAGGGCTTAGCACACAGTTACTTCATGCAAAAGACAAAAGACAGAGATGCTGGCCAACACACGAGAAGATCCTGCTGAGAACTGACCCAAAATAATCAAAACTGATAACATCTTGTGAGTTTCCACAATAGTACAGCAAACCAAAAATTTTAGCATTTCTGGGAAGTTTGCCTTTCACACAACTCTGATCCACTTAGTTCCACATGTGACCTTCAGCACCACATTTTCCCAGAATCCCTCTTTTAAAGAATGAATGTAACTGTAGATATACAGTACGTGACACAGAGAGAAGGAAGACAACAAATCCACTCACTGCTGCAGTTAAACTCACAGCAGAGGCCAGTACTACGAATCAATAAGCTGTGTCACGCCGCTGGTTAACAACTAGTTTAAACAACTCAGGGTTTCCCAATCCAGCGACGCGCACGTTCACATAAAAGAAGCGGTGTTTGCACAGCATGACCAATCACAAACATCTACCAGAGCCGCATATTTTACACAGCAGGGTAACACACTCGCTAAGATTTCTATTTTTCTGCCTAGTTTTTCATTAAAAGTCATACTGCAGCCTACACCGTACAAGTATAGGAGAAAAAAATGCGTTTGGCCCTATAACTCCCAAACAATATATTGCCCATTTCCTCCTATACTTTTATGCGTGAAAAATTGCGATTTATCAAAAACCTACTTTTTTCACAATACTTGGCACGTAGCATCTCCAGATATTTCCACACAACATTGCTCTGTACCAAATTTGACGAAGATTGGCCATTAGAGGGCGCTATAATCAATGTTTTGGCAAATTACTCTATGCATGTAAATGGGACATTTGCGATTGCAATATCTCTGCTGCAGTAATTTCTATCAAGATGAAACTTGTACTTGTACTTGTACTTGTAACTGATACTTGTTCAGCATGCCACTCGGAGGCTATGTACCAAATTTGGTGAAGATCGGCCATCAGGGGGCACTGTACTCAACGTAGACCAGCTTTGGCCCTTCTACTCAATCAATGTTAATGGGATATTTGCAATGGCAATGTACCACAAACCTTGCAACACACACCTTTGATATTTTCTGACCTTGGCTTCCCACCGTTACGCTTTGGGTTCTGCTTTTGCGCTCGAATCGTCGGGGCAACTCGCGTCGGGGCCGACTTGCCCGAGGAGGCTTGGACCCCGTCATAATTGCTTGCAGTTATAGTTTATTTTACAACTGTTTGTAACTTGGGTCACTTTGTGGTGTGCCATTTTATGATTTTGCCAAGATTGGAGAATACAAACTTGCAAGTCAAGCTATCATTGGCACATGCCAATATTTCTTGTTTCAATGCCAAATTGTATTTTCAATACCACAGGTTACTGTCACTGTTCTAGCTCCATACATATTGCCATTAGCCTGTTATTTGAGAGATACTCCAGCGTAATGTATGTAAAGGTGTTTTCTTTGTTTTCTCAGTTCTTACGGTGGTTCAAGAGATTCACAGTGTATTAAGAAATGTTGCAAAGGGACAATAAAGCTTTCTGAACCATCAGTCAACAAAGAGCCATAACATTACTCTTACTGTGTGAGACAATAGAACATGTCAAAATAATATATAATGTACACAGGAGGTATGCAGTATCAATAAACTGTTTCTACTTACAATAAAGACGGTCGTCTTTAAAGATGCCTCTCCTCAGTTGACAGTGAGCAGAAGACAGATATCAGGCTGTTAAGGACTACATTTCCTTCTCTTTTGATTATTAATATGCATGAAGAGCCAAATGCCAGTACCCACAACGTAATAAAGTTATGTTGTTTTACAAACTATAAACTTAAAACAAAGACAATAAGTAGTGTTACTACTTACTGTTGGCACCAAAGCGGTTTTGCTGCCAACATTTTTGTTTTTATTAATGTTTTTGTGAGGTGTCCAAATTGTACATTGTGTTATTATTATTATTATTATTATGAACATCTCAATTGATGACACAAAAATAGAATTAATAAACATTTTTATTAGCTTCAGCACAGTTCAGTGTGACAAAAAACATGAAATAACAGCACATATGTGACATGTGTGATTGTTAGTTTGATGCTTCACTTGACAATTGTAGTGTATATTAGGATGGGAAAACTGCCTTTATACAAAGAGATGTACTGCAGTACTTTGGGCTCTTGCAATCTCAATTTGTGCTCTGAATTTACCATAACGTATCACCTTCAGGCTGCATACTCTTGCCTTGTGTGTACCCTTTAAACTTTAACTATATTATTGACTGCTCCTTAGAACTCTGCAGGGTAAATCCAGACAGCTAGACTATCTGTCCAAGCTGAGTTTTCTCTTGCACGACTATTTTGCAGTGGCTCTGTGCGGAGTTTAGCCGCTCATGACGATTCTGAGTGGTTTGAAGAAATGCCATTAAACCAGAGCACGTTTTCCTCCCATACCAAAATGCTGTGTGAAGTAGCCAGACCTTCCTTCGGCCCACTTTGGGGGAGGGTCTGGCAAAGCGAGACTAGCCTGCTGGTAACTAACGTATACACACACAAACAAACACAGATGGGCCACAATAATATGTGATTTGAAGGCATACAATTGAATAGGTATCGAGTTGTAAAAAATTAGCAAAGTAGGATCCACAATAGATTATGACTGACAAGAAGAAAACCATTAAACTTTTTTTTTTAAAGGGCAACAAAACACATACATTGTAGAACAAGAGTGAAATGTACTCGACAGGATGTCTGAGTTGATAAGCCGCTTGTATTATTAATTTGAATTTTAAAAAGGAGAATGTAGAACAATAGTGTTGTAAAAACTGTTGTAATAGTACAATACAAAATTAAAACAGTACACTCATCCCTCCCCCTCTCCCATCATCCCTCAGTGGCAAAAAAAGAACAACATCACACTTGCTGTAAACATAAATGAAAGGAGATTAAATACTGTAATCAGTGTTGGGCAAGTTACGTCCAAAATGTAATATATTATAGAGTACTAGTTGCTGTCATTTTTGAGTAATTTGTTATATTAGAATTTTACTATCTCTGAATTGTAATGCGTTGCACTACTTTTGAGTTACTTTCACCAAAATAACACCGGAAGTTTGACTTGGCAGCTAGCGTGTGAATTTCACTACTGGATCAATAAAGTCTCCTCTTTATCCACTTTAATACATCATAGATTATTCATATTTTGTAAAATGTAGAAAAAAAAAAAAGCTATACAAATAGATAATTAAAACGTACAATAGGCAAGAAGGAGAAAATTAAAATTCTCAATTAAAAGCACCTTACAGTTGTGTTGAAGTGCAGCATTGTTGTAAAATGTTTGTAAAGCACTTGAATAAGAAATTCATGTTGTTTAGTTTAAAACCAAGGTTGTCTAATGGAAATGGTCAATTATAGTGTGATTAAAACTCACTTTTTACATTATTTACAGTAAGGGTGCTCCGATTGATCGGTCACCGATCGTTATCGGCCGATAAAGGCTTTAAATAGTTTGATCGGTGGTCTCCTTAAAGGCCGATCAGATGGGCCGATGAGACGCACCACTCGTGAGAAAAGAAATTCTACGCGCAGCTAAAATGGCGGACTCTCTTCATTCACCGGTCTGGCAGTTGTACAAGGTGTCTGAAAAAGACAACACATTAGCGATTTGCAACGTGTGCGCCAAGGAAATTCCAAAGTTAGTTAGCGCTAGAGAGAGAGAGAGAGAGAGAGAGAGAGAGAGAGAGAGAGAGAGAGAGATTGCACTTGTTGACACCCTAATGAAGGACATCACATCAATCAGCTTCACAAGTGACATTTGGAGTCCAGATGTACGTCCCATGTCCATGTTGAGCCTAACTGCGCAGTTTATTAATCAAAACTTTGAATTAAAAAGAGTTGTGCTTCATTCTCAAGAATTTTTGGCGTCACACACCGCGGAGGCTCTTGCTGCCGCATTCAGCGACATGTTTCGCGCATGGGGAATCCCGAAAGAAAAAGTGCACGTTATTCTAACGGATAATGCCAAGAGCCTGGTAAAGGCCATGAGGGATGCAGATCTACCCAGCCTGCCGTGCATGGCTCATACACACAGCAGCCTGCCGTGCATGGCTCATACACACAGCAGCCTGCCGTGCATGGCTCATACACACAGCAGCCTGCCGTGCATGGCTCATACACTGCAGCTTGCCGTTGCCGACGGAGTTTTATCACAACGCAGCATCGCTCATATGCAGCCTGTGGAAGAAGCATCGTCGGTCATTTCAAACATTCACAGCTTGCCTACTCTAGACTTCAAAATATTCTGAAGCAACCTGGCCAGCCTATTAAAAGGCTACAACAGGATGTACCTACCAGGTGGAACAGTACGGTTAATATAAAAACTTCGAAAGCCACGTTGTTGGAAGCGGTCCAGAACAGATTCAGTGACCTTCAGTCGAAGCGCCTGTATACCATCGCAATAGTGCTTGATCCGAGGTGAGAACTTCATTCACACATTTCTCTCTCTCTCTGTGTCTCCAGTTGTGTTGCTGTCAGAGAATGAAACTATATTTAAATAATGTCAATGTTAATTAAACATATTGTATTCTCTGAGCTCTAAGCTGTTTAAGATGTTTCTAACAGGATTCAGAATGTTGACAGTTTCCTGTCAATAAAAGTAAACAGTTGACAATTCACAATACATTATCTTCTGTTCATTTTAATACATATAAATTGTTAAGACTATTCAAATTTTGTTTATGACAGGGTAAATAGAAGGCTTCAAATAGACCCAGTGATCGGTGATCGGTGTTAATCAATACTGCTTTCAGCAATCGGTGATCGGCCCCAAAAATCTTGATCGGAGCACCCTTAATTTACAGTGCTTTATTTACAGCTGATATGTGAAAAGGTGCATAATCCTTATTTGTTTAACAGGAATTTAGTTTTACTGCAAACCGTCACAAGAAGTGCTTTTATTCTTGCTAGCTTACTGAGATAAACATGAGACGCTATGCAAAACATGTTTGTCAAGCTTAAAGGAACACGGCGACTTATTGGGACTTTAGCTCATTCACCGTATCCCCCAGAGTTAGACAAGTCTATACATACCCTTCTCATCTCCGTGCGTGCTGTAACTCGGTCTGACGCCCCCAGCGTTAGCGTAGCCTAGCACAGATGCTGCAGGTAACTGGTTCCAACTAGCCCACTGCTCCCAAAAAGTGACAAAATAACTCCAACATGTTCCTATTTACATGTTGTGATTTGTATAGTCACAGAGTGTACAAATAACAAGGTCACATGAGACACAGCCATCTTCTACCCGCATACTAACTGGGAACTATATTCTCAGAAAGGCCGGTACTTCTGCTACTTGTGCGGAGTGATTTGCTCGCAGCACCTGAGAAGCCCTGTCACGGAGCACGGAGTTCGCCTGGAGTTTGCTCAGAGATGGAGTAATAGAGTTAATAATTAGGCTACTAGATTTGAAAAGCATAGTTTACAATCATGGGTGTTAGGGGAGACCAAGTAATGCCATGATGTTTTCATAGAAAATATATTTTTACCTTTTCCTCTTATGGGGCCCCCTAGGGTGGCTTTAGACACGTGACTAGAAAGCCACATTTTTAAATCCAGGTCTAATAATGAGGTGTCATGTAAAAGCAGGTATGTCTGTCTCTAATATACCAGATAATCAGGAATATCCCTAACATCAAAAATACACCACACACGGACACAGATATATGTAAGAGAGATCCTACATGTCCCAGAAAGCATTTCGGATCCCAAACAGGAGTTTGATAAGGGGCCGCCTTCTCAGAGTGAGATACAAATGTTACTCTGTACGGACATCTAGTGGCAGCAGTGTGGAATTACAGACTAGATCTGAAAATTGATGTTCCCCAATAGCAAAATAGCAGATTCTACACTGGGACTTCAACTGTCAGCTAACTGATACAACACTGATAACGTCTAGGCTGCAGCTAATCTAATTTAGGAATACATAATAGGTTCATAATATACAATAATCAAGCTTTCGACATAAAAACTAAACATGACAAAGAAATTGTTTCCGCATAATGTAGGCCGAACTAAAGAAAGGACTCCTCTCTCAAGCTGCATTGCCAAGATCTTTGGTTTCTTCTAATCATATTACATAAGACTGAGTGGGTGGAAACTATTTATTGGCAGACCCAGGCTTCAGTTCCAGATATTGGTGCCTCTGGCTTTGATTGTCCAATGGGGCTGGGTTTCCTGGAACACAAAAGACAAACAACTGCTGTTAGAGCGCCTGCAAGGACGCAGGCAAGAGGAGGAAAAGTGGATGAAAACCAAATGAGAGCCTATAAAGGCCTGTGAAGACTGGACTCACACTTGTCGGGTGGCCACAGAAACATGTTACACAAATCATGATCACAATCTATTGCACTCATGAATACTTTAACATGTTCGTCGAAGCTGTGCATGCTATAATAAAACAAACAAATAAACACTCTTTTATGTACCAGATGAGTAAAATTACGTTAATTTTATTTTCTTCTAAGAAATTTGAATTCAAATGTAGTCGCCTGCTTGAATTAAGACCAAACAAATAATAATAATTACCACGTATGAATAGAAGGTTAGGAATTCTGGTATCCATGTTTTTGGGGGGGCTTGTAGATTGTGCTGTACAATGCTGCTGGATCCACTCCTGGTTCCTGACTACTGTTTCGGAGAGGGGTGGGGGACAAATGAGAGGATTGTAAAGATTTTATATTACATGATACAAGTATTCCAACAGTGCTCATAAAACTAAACAAACATTTATTAAATATGCACTTGGATAAAAACAGATGTAACTATAGACAAAATCTGAACCATTCTTAAGACAACACAAAACATACACTCATGTGCACATTCATTTATTAGTCACTGTGGTCATTTCCTGTCTCCATACTGGCCGTGAAATTATCTCTTCCTAGAAGTCCAGGACAAAAATCCACAGTTGTCTTTGTTTATTCCCTCTTTGCACTAACGTCCCTCCAGTTAAGCTCACACAGACGCAGTTTTGTACTAAAAAGACTGTAACCTTGAAAGGTGTAATTTGTGTATGTCAGACTGCTGAAGGTCATTCTTAGCTTCAGCTGAAGTCTGGTACATATTTTTGCATCAACAAGCATCCTTTTTGTGGCCTTTCTCACATGCATTGTAGTTATGATAAAAAGGGACTACTATCACAAGTATGGACAGGAGGTTATTATATAGATCAATAGTAAGTAACTAACCAATTAATGTATTGTAATTTAATTTCTATAGCTTTATTCTGACGTGTGACTCTACAGTATACAGTAATGGTTTTTACAACATGATCTCACAGAATTCCGTAAAATAAACATGGCCCCTTAACTCAAAATCTGTCAGTTTCACAGAATCGCCAAAATATCGTGATGGTCCCATTGAAGGATTCCTTGAAATTAACACGGCCCCTTAAAAGTCTGTGATGCGCCCACGGAATAATTTCGTGAAATGAACATGCTCCCTTAACCCCCATGTTGTCCTTGGGTCAAATTGACCCGTTTTCCTATATCAATGTTCTTTTTAAACCACTTCAATGTATTTTCTTCAAATGCTATAAAATTGAATAAAACACCCCAAAAGTAGAGATTTGTACTTGCCAAAGAGCATTGTGTGGAATCAATCATGATATTTTGGGTAATTAAAAAGAACACTGAATTAGGAAAACAGGTCAATTTGACCCGAGGACAACATGAGGGTTAAGTTAAGGAAAAGGTTGTGGGTGGGCGGGACAACAATGGGTTGAGTTTAGGAAAAACGAGACGGGTTGGGTTCAGGAAAAGAACCACGGGTTGAGTCTATTAAAAGAAGAACGGGTTGGTTTAGGAAAAGAAGAACAGGATGGTGGGGTTTAGGAATCGTGACACATAGGACACAATCTGTGGTCTCCTGGGTGAAAGTCCTGTGTTGTTTGACCCATCCACCCCCCCCAACCAACCTCCCAACGTGGATTTTCGGGCTTTCATACAACTCGCTACCGTTGTCGCTCTTAATGCTACGTCATCTTCTCATTGACTTTACTTTGGCATTGTTTTCCGTGGTGGCCACCACGCAACGCGCTGGTAACAGTTCATGATCATTTCATGGAATTCTGAGAGACCAGGTTGGGTTTTTACTAAGATCAATTTCACATCTTGCAAGGTTACCAAATGTTGCAAGGCAATCCATCAGGCATGGTAACATGTTAAAGGTTTAAATAGATAAAGAAACACATCATCTGCATATGGGGAAATTGAATGGGTTGGTACTTCAAAGCTCATCTCAAAACAAAGTGGCAACAAAGGTAACACTGGGAAATATGTAAAAATAAATATAATATACCTCCAACAAAAACTGCATGTGGGGCAAAATAGCTGCTGAATACACTCAATAAACCTTGCCAATTCTTAGTAAAACGTTTTATAGAACTCTTATAGAACTGTATTTTCCATCTTCTATTCCAATGAGGATAATGTTCCTGTGAGAGGAGCTGCTCACCCTGGGGCAGTGCTGCCACTGTTGAGATTGACAGTTGAGTACTCCACTCTGTCCTCCTCCTCTTTCCTTTTGGGTTTTTGGGCTAGAGCAGTTATGTTGTTGGCGTAGAGAGGATCTGCTTGTTTCTTAGAGAAGTGGACACTGGCATAGTGAAGGTTATCCTTTGGCTCTGCTGGTTGTTTCTATAGAAAAATAGGAACACCTGTAAATCTACATAATTGACACTCTGACAACCAGAAGTTGCAGCAAGTGTAAAAGAAAAATAAATGCTAAACTTTGGTAAAACTTTTAAGTAGATCTTCAATCGGCATTTTTAGTAATTCAGTTACTCTAACAGGGTGAAATATCTAAAAATTAAATGTTCACATACTAGGGAAAAAGGGAGCAGAATCTGCACCACATTAAAAAGCAAGTGCTAATATGTTGTCCTAATATGTTTTCCAATACTGTGTTAAAATGTGGAACCCTCTCTTGTACTTAAATTGATCTTCCTCACCTGTGCATTTCTGTCTGGCCTCTCTGTAGGCTCAGGTGGTTGCTTGGCCTTCTTTTTCCTTGTTGGGACAATGAATCAAAAACAAAACAAAAGGGACAAATTAATCAATTGTAGAATTGACTATTTCAAATATATATTTTGAATGGTCCAATAAACAGTGAATTACTGCTCACCTAATCCATAGCAAGACAGCGACGAGTATGACAACTACTAAGATGGCAGTGACTGTTCCAGCAATTATTAATATCCATTCTCCTGGGAAATGGGAACCAAACACAGACGGCATTAAAGGTAAGGTTAATATATTATGTTCTTAACACACTTAATCTAGAAGAAATTCTAAGAAGCTATTAGCATGTTATTAGTAATATTAGCACATTATCAGCTGCGTTGTCGAGGTTACTATGCTGCAACATTAACATTACCTGTTAGTCAATATTGACATCTAGATGTGTAAGAGACACAAAACAATCCCCACTAGAGTAATTGGGTAAGTTGAAAACATTTTGTTTTCAATTTTGTTCATGTTCAAGTGTTCAACAGTTTAACGTTTTTTGTTTGTTTATTGAAAGATAACGTGTGCTGTAACTGCCCCTGCACCCTTATAGCATGGGACAGCTACCACCGCAAATAGAGTTTAATTCTGTGGGAAGCATTGTATATATATATATATATCTTAAAACATAAGAGAGAACTTCAAGATTTAAGAGAACTTAAATAGTATTCTTACAACTATTAGGTATGCTTAGTTATGTCAGGCCATAGTCTAATTAAAAGGAAATGTTACCAAGGTTACACATCAAAATCTGTCTACAGGTGTCATTTGAGTCAGCAGCATTTGCGGCTCAAAAGAAAAAGTTTAAACTTAACTGTGTGTATGCACAGGACAACTCCATCCCACAGAATCAAAAGGCAATGGAAAGACTCACCAGACCCAACAGTCAGATGTAAGGTGGAGGTCTGACGTCCTCTTCTGTTCTGGGCTTCACAGGAATAATTCCCACTGTGTTCAGCTCTGAAGTCAGTGATGGTGAAGATCTGTCCTGATGCTTTTGGTGAGTCTTCATTCTCCTTGTACCAGGTGTATTTAGCTGCTGGGTTAGCATCACTGCTACAGATCAGAGCCACTGAACTGCCCTCCACTATCTCAGCAGAGGGACACACTGACACAAAGGGACGCTTCGGAGTATCTGGAAACAATATAGAGAGCTATTCAGTTGTATTAGAATGCATGATATTGATGGACCTTTGAAACACAAGGAATACATTTAACTTGTTCATCGTGTGGCTTACACTGGACATCTATAAATAGAGATGAAGAACGGATTTGTCCGTGTTGATTCTCAGACTTGCAGTAGTAGTTCCGCTGTCCTTAGAGCTGATGGAGGTGAAATGATAAACACCTTCTGGTCCATGAGGCAGTGTTTGGTTCCCCTTGTACCAGGTGTAGTTAGCTGCTGGGTTAGCATCACTGCTACAGGTCAGAGTCACTGAACTGCCCTCCACTATCTCAGCAGAGGGACTCACTGACACAGAGGGACGCTTTGGACCATCTGGAGGAGAAAATAGGGACTAATTATGAATTTGTATTGAGGCATGTACTGCCACAGGCCAGGAGGAGCAACACAAGTATTGTGGTGACTATGTTCCACCTACTTTATAAACCCTGCTTCATAAGACAGGAGCTTATAATTTTAAAGTCTTCTGTCTTGCACTGATATATTTATTGTCTACTGCATGTGTGAAACATAATTAGTTGTTTGTGTGGAGCATGAAAAGACAAATAAAGGAATGTTGAATCTTGTCACCTCAAAGCTAGCTGGCCGGATAAAGTAACCACTAATAGACCTGTACATGAATCAGGTGTCCTCTACAGTCTTAGTGGCCTCCCAGACCCATCACAAAAATGTAAGGGACCCAAAATCTTTTGGGTTTAAGCTTTTGCCCAGATTTTAGGTAATGAGACATTTACTCATATTTAAAATAATAAGTAGGTTTGAATGTTCTAATGTTTTCTACTTACACTGGACATCTATGAATAGAGATGTAGAGTTGATGTGTCCGTGCTGATTCTCAGACTTGCAGTAGTAGTTCCCTCTGTCCTCAGAGCTGATGGAGGTGAAATGGTAGATGCCTTGTTGTCCATGAGGCAGTGTTTGGTTCTCCTTGTACCAGGTGTAGTTAGCTGCTGGGTTAGCATCACTGCTACAGGTCAGAGTCACTGAACTGCCCTCCACTATCTCAGCAGAGGGACTCACTGACACAGAGAGACGCTTTGGACCATCTGGAGGAGATGTGGTAACATGAATTAACTCTGAAGGGAAGGTGTTGCTTTAGAGCCACATATGTTCAACTTGTATGACAGCAGTGACTAAAACTGCCCCCTAAACATCTGCTTAGAAAAATAACAAAATCAACATTCAGTTTATTTTTCACTAAGCTGTTTTACTCACATTTCACATTAAGAAAAATGTTTGCTGATGTCCTCCTCCCCAGCACGTTCTCAGCTGCACAGTAATACTGTTCAGAGTCAGAGGACCGGATGGAGCTGAAGACAAGGTGTGGTCCTTCACTGAGAAGTTTTTCTTTTTGATTAGAAATGTCCTTGTACCAGGTATAATTAGCTACTATGTTAGCATTACTGCTACAGGTCAGAGTCACTGAACTGTTCTCCATGATGTCACCAGAGGGACTCACTGACACAGAGGGAACCTCTGGAGTATCTGGAAGCGGGAAACAAAAACATGTGTGTTTAAAAGATCAGGTCAAGTTTAACAGTGGATGTTCATACATTATGCATAAAGTTTATAGTCCCAAATTGAAACAGTGGGTACAGTGTGACCAGATAAGAATGGGTAACATTATTTTCAGAACTCTGCACCAAAATGATTTATTATTTTATTGTTTTTATTTAGGAATTCAACTGTCATGTAAACCCGAAAATACATATTAAAAATCAGCTCAGCAGCAGCTACATGGAGTCATCCTCCCGCTTAAAGAAGGATGAGCCCAAAGTGTCGGTCTTTACAGTTGTCCTATATGCAGCCTGATGTCAGACATCCCCCTCCCCTCCAACCCACCCCCCCGACCCCATGTGTGAAATACCAAACTCCTTCCTACATTCATTACTTAACGCTTTGTTTGCATCACGTAAAACTGCAGTAATCCAGGGGTATTTCCCTACCCAGTCCTCCCAGTATCTGCTGAGACGTTTTTGCTTTTTAGTTACGTGTTCATCGGGTCCCGGGACGCCAGCCTGAGTCTCCATTTCAACAATGAATGAATGAAAAATAGCAATAGTGTTAACAATAGTGTTTATCCAAATTTACGCCTAGCTGCCTATGTAGCTGGGTGCAGGACGACTCAATCACCATGAACAGAATATATGTAAGTACTCAAGAGTTGCCTCTTGAGACTTGGCTCAAATTTTTGGGACAATTAGGGCAGGATTTGGGACAACTACTTGGATTTCTGGACTGTCCCGAAGTTTTCACGACGTCTGGTCACCCTAATTGGTTACAAGTTTGGTTCATGACACAGTTAAGAGAACTCACACAGTGAAGGAGTGTGGTATATTTCCTGTCCCTTCAAAGCACAGGAGATGCTGTCTCCAGGATTCAAATAGGCCGTATAAGAAGAAGCTTCTCCAGGAACTTTCTGTCCATTCTTGAGCCAGACGTAAAGACCGCAGCTGCTATGACAACTCAGCTCTGCCTTGGTAACAGACTGATTGAATGCTACGTCGTTCACCTGCATCTGGAGAGCTGAATATGCCAAAAAAGCACACACATTCATGGTTACTAGAAACACACACCACATCACATGTTAAGTAACTTAAAAAAAGTGCTTTAGTGAAACTTCTGATAATCAAAACAGTTAAGATAATAAATTGATGATAAAATCACAATCAATTGTATATCAAAATGTATTCCCCTGGACTAAAATCTTCTGCTCTTGTTCAAAACTTTCTGCACATTCAGAAGACATTCCACGTCTGTTTTCTGGGTTCTGTTTTTCAGAATATTTTCAACAATTTTAATTTAAAAAGTGGTCCCCTGTATAAATGACGCCTACTGTATGAAGCTACCACACTAATGGTAAACATGGTAAACACTATACAATATATATATAAATATATATACATTGATATAAATCAACAACATTTTTAATATGAGCATAGACTTAGGCACCAATATACTGTACCTATGTACAGCCTGACAGAGCTGCTACTATGGCTGTAAACTGTTAATACAGTTTTTTGTTTGAATGCCATTTTAACTTAATCAGGACCTGTGACAGTCAGAGTAGTACTACTCCAGCGATACTGAGCTGAATCGCTTCAGAGTAAAAGTTCAAAGTACAAGTAAGCTAATATATACAATTAGCTTTGATGTTTCTAACATGCTCAACATGTAATACTAAATCAATAAACCATCATGTTACCTGTGACAGATAGTGTGACTCCAGGTTTACCAGTATATCTTCCACCTTCTTGGTTTGTTTCGAACCTGAACTGGTACTCAACTGAGTCTCTGTCTCTCAGGTCTGAGATACTCAGAGTGCAGTTTTTGTTGTTCCCACAGTTATAATGCACACGGTCTTTGTACTCCAAGACATCTTTTAGATCTACATTCTCTTTTTTATCAAGATGCCAGAATGATTTCTTAACTTCTGTTACAGCTGATGGGTATGTGTAGGTGCAGTGCATGTCCACTGTTGATCCTTTAACAGCACAGATCTGCTTAGAGGTGTAAGTCACCCCCCAGTTAGACTGACCCTGTATCTCTGTAACACAGAGCACATCAGGAAGCACAATCAGAAACATAACAGAGAAAAGCTGAATTTTTGTAAAATCGCTTCATTATCTTAACCTGCTGGAGAAACTACATTTCCCAAAATGTCTTAAGCTTCATCCCTGACATTTTGCTCAGGGGTGGAGCAGTAGAGCACCTCAGACCAACATGCATCAATGTCAAAAGTATGTTGTGAAAATGTTATATTCCATTCAGTAAAAACTCTGAACAAGGCCTCGCTCATAAATCATAACTTAACATAACGTATCATAACTTGTTACAGTTTTCTTTCCTGAAGATGTATCTGCGTTAACCTAGTTTGAACCAACTCTCCATTCCGATGGAACGTCTTACTTATCTATCTACTCTTTCTTCATCTAATTGAATGCCGATTGTTAGAAAATGTACTGCATGTATTCTTTTACCTAATATTTTATACAAATTAAACCTTTAGAACATTGTGAACGGATCCCTGCTTTGTGTTGCTTTGTTCCTGAACGCTCGTAACTGCTTTCAGAATCCGAGAGGACAAGCCAGTACATAATGATATAATATAATATGATATAATACAATATTATAATGGGGTGGCAGTAGCTCAGTCTGTAGGAGTTGGTCGGTGGTTCAAGTCCCGTACGGACCAAAGTATGGAGTATGGATTATGGATGGGTAACTGGAGAGATGCCACTTAACTTCCTGGTGCCCTTGAGCAAGGCACTGTACCCCCCCCAACTGCTCAGGGCTGGTCCAGCTGGCTGCCCACTCACTCTGACATCTCTCCATTTGTGCATGATTAGGTCCTGAGCATGTGTGTTTGTGTATTTCAGGCCTGTGTTTAGTGATTACTAGCAAACAGAATGTAATTTGTAATTTCCCCACTGGGGATCAATAAAATTATTATTATTATATAAATTATTATAATACCTAACCCCTAACTCTAACCCACAAACCATAAAACAATCGTAATGATCATGTCCATTAGTTTAGACTCTTTTTTGGATCATTTATTGATGCTTATACTATGCTTATAACACATTTTGGATATGTGAGTTTACAAGTAAAGGTCATTTTGATGAGCCAGAACCACTTTTGGACATATAGCCATGTAACAGGGCATACAAATCAAAGTGATCCGGCGTTTTCTGCAAGGTGGTGCGGCGGGCTGTGTGTCAATGAAATGGCCTATTTTTGTGACGTCCTGTTGTGTTCTAATACTGTGCCCTAAGCACTGGTAGACTTTATATTTCACGGTTACTGTTCTCTGTCAGATCGCAACTCATAAAACCATTTAATCAACAAAACACTGATTTCATTCAGTACATTGTTGCTTAGTTGAAGTCCTCTTCTTTTTTTATTTTGGAGATAAGTTGTACCTTTAGCGAGTATTGCTTTGCACTTCTATAACAGTGTCGGACTCACAATTGACATTATACTGTAGATGAAAGAAAAATCTAAATAAATGCAGCAGAAAAAAACAGACTTGTTCTGTTGTGTTTATTTGCATGATTACTTCCTTTTTTTCAAGAAACTTCTGCTGAAAGGGGCAACAAACAAGTGTTAGGACTTTTATTTTGTTAGTGTGTTACTAAGAAGATGTGTTTGCTTAATAAACAATTGTTTAAATTTACAGTAAAAAAGGAGCAACGGGAAATGTACACATCTACAGTTAATCAACCAGTCGGACAATGTGGTGAAAGAACAGGAATGTACTGGACTTGAACAGAAAACTGAATAGATAAGAGAGATAGTTTGTGCTTGTTTGGTTTGTGTCAGCTGTGTGTACATTGTGGTCAGGCTGTCAATGCGTGTCAGAGGAAAACCAACAATGATGTGCATGCATAGTTATTATGCAGATTAAAAAAGGCAAATTATGTTTGACTTACCAGAACATGGAAACATCACACTGATGGATAAGAATGTGATCTTTGTTTTGACACACAAATTCTCTGTTTGGCATCAATATCAATATACGTCCCCCAGTATGAGCGGAAACATAATTTATGATTTGACATGACTGTATTGCCTTTCTTCACATCCTTACATGACAGAGCTGTCAGACTCTCTAGAAAATGTCTACAAAAGTCTGAACACTTGAACCACGTGCTAACATTCACATAGCAGTAGTGGATAGAAACACACATTCATTTCCATTCTCTTTTGCCCCTTTTCTGGACATTTGTTGTAAAATATGTGCTACATTCAGATGGAAATCTGGCCTTTTAGTAGAGCAAATGTTTATTTTATGTATTAATATTTATTCCTTAACACATTAAGGACCCTATCTTGCACCCGGTCCAGCGCGGTGCACAGCCCAACGCAAGTGTCTTTGCTTTTTTAAGACCGAAGCGGCTGTTAATTTCCCATCCTGTGCCCTCGTGTTTAAATAACAAATGCACCTGCGCCCATCTTTGCGCCCATGGGTGTGCTGGTCTTACAGGGTGGTGTGTTCAGGTGAATTCTTGGCATAGTTCTATCTTGCGGCAGCGGAAAGTGATCGCGCCATTGACCAAAAAAAACCTGGTCTGAAATCAAAAGCGCAGCATTTCATTGTTAATTTAACAGCGAATTAGTAAAATGGGTCTAGGCTCGTGCACAGCGCGCGCACACTTTGCTTGTTACACACAGAGGGACGCGCAGATTCAAACACAAAGGCAAAAGATTAAAAAATAACAATATTACAGTGCAAATCCGCCATCATAATAGCAATGCGCTTAGGGACAAACAAGCCTGGCTTTTAAAGGGAATGGGAGATGACACTCTGATTGGTTAATTGCATGTTACACCAAAACACACCTATGAATTAATGAAGATACTAAGTACAATCCTTTTGAAAGGATCTCTTTTTGCAATAGAGAGGCTGCCTCTCAGTGAACCTTCCCTGACTGAATAAATAAAGGTTGAATAAAAAAATATAAAACAAAATTTGCTTTTTTTAAATGAAGTCTGGTGGATTTAGCGCTAGCGACTTCAAAGCTGTTACTGGTTTGAATAGAAAGGTCTCAAAGAGATATAAATAGGTCTATCTACGAAGGGATGCTTTCCATAATGTCGTCAGACACTTAAAATATTAATCCGAGCCTGTCAGCGGCAAAACGAGCACTTTTGTGAAGGTAAATACAAGATGGACAATTGCCCTTTACTTACTTTGTAGCTTAATACTTTACCAATGTCAAAGGTTGTTGTTCCCATCAGTCACTTAGACACAAAACACAGGAAAATATGGTCCAGGTTGAATAAAACTGTATTTACCCTTTAATGCAAATACTTTTCGATAACTTCACGGGATGGTATCGTCATTCCCTCCCGCTACTCTTACCGTCTTCAACAGTATATAACGTTTTACAATGTTCAGGTAAAATAACACAAAAAGACCAGGATTTAAATGGATACTTAATGTCTAGTTCTAAAGAAACAGAATGAGTATGGGTTTATGGTTTTAAAAAAAGGTATGCATAATATCACACCTCAAGTCTCAGATAAAAAAAATACAAACCCACTGCAATAGGCTTTAAATGAGTGTGCAGAATGACCCAGAATTTAAATGTAGATAGTACAGTACCTGAAACAGAGAGAAGGAAGACAACTAATCCTCTGGCTGCTGCTGTTAAACTCATAGCTGCTCCTCTCGTCTATCTGGCTTCAGAGACAGTTAAGCATCAACGGGCCGCTATTCTGCTCAGATAACATTGATCACATTGAGAGAGAGAGAGAGAGAGAGAGAGAGAGAGCGAGAGAGATGTGGTCTTGATGGCCAAATGTCCTCTGTGGTCAGCAAGCAGAAGACCGATGTTAACAGTCCTCCCACTTCCTTCCTCTTTATATTATTAACATGCATGGTATCAGTAAATACCTAGTCAGATAACATCAAGGTAACAACCAGTAGATATATAAACCAGTGTTAAAAAAACAGCAACAGGTGCAAAGAGTGGTACAACACTACAACTGTAGTTCAATAATTTAATGTTGCCACTGTGAGACATCAGACATCTTTTTACAGTCTCTGTGACGCCCTTTGAATTGCTTTGTATTGAGCGCTAAAAACAAACTTGGACTTATCAGTTGTAGACCCACATACACACACATAACATAACCAATTTAGGCTTCTGAAAACACTTAAGTGTAACAATGAATGATATGTATGTACAGGAAATGGAACCAAATGAGGCATTAGCATCTCCATGGGCAAAATAATAAACAAAACGCCCACACTGAAAATAAAATAAAAACTCAACTGGTCTACCGAAGCACACAGAAATACAATTATCAGTTCCTTATCTGACATTGGAGAAAAAGGGAAGCAAAATAAAGAACAAGAAACCCTGGTTCTGAAGCTCAGAGGGTTATTTCACAAAACCTAGGTAGTGGATTAAACTGGGATTTCCCAGGTATCCTGGATGATTTAAGCCTAGAATTGGTTTCACGAAAGCAGGGGCAGATAAATTACCATGGAGATTTATTCTGTGCAGCTAACCTAGTCATGACCAGATTTATTAATCCTGGGGCCTTTTCTGGTCACTTAGCAGTGGTTTTACCTCATTGTTATTAGCCTGCATTAAAATAAAACAGGTGTATGTTGCTGTTCAGTTAACTACTGTTATTTTTTGTGACCATGATTTTAAAAATGATTCATGTGACAGTCTTTGGTGCAGTTATATTGTGTTTATGAAGACTGCTGTTCATATTGTTGTTTGAAGTTTGATGAATATATAACGGCAGTTGTTGAGATTATTAGAAAATGCTGATACAGGGCGCCCGGATTGTCAGCTGGGCGCCTCAGTTGGTAGTGGAGGAGCCCATAAATAGAGGTTTACTCCTCAATGCAGTGGGTCCCGGGTTCGACTCCGACCTGTAGCCCTTTGCTGCATGTCACTCCCCCCTCTCTCTCCCCTTTCATGTCTTTCAACTGTCCTGTCGAATAAAGGCATAAAAATAAAAAAATAAATTGCCAAAAAATAATCTTAAAAAAAGAAATGTAAAGGCAATATATAAAGTGATGTACTGTACACATGTGTTCCTGTAGTGGTTCTTAACGTCAGACTGGCCAGAGATCAATACAGCTTATTAGTTGAGTTATTGTTACTGGGACTACAATTTGGGGGGATTGTACAATTATAAAAACCTATCCTATATAATTGTACAAGCTTCCTTAATTATAGTATTAGTTCACTGGACCAGTGACCATCTAGTGTTGCACATATTGTGCATTCATGAAACAACAGAGAAAGGACACATCAGTGGTTTTTGACCTTATATTTTGCTGGGGGGAAATAACTGATGAAAATAGTATTAATAATACTGTTACAGTCATGTATACAGTGTGCATTGAGTTTATCACTTAATTATCTTCATAGTTCCTGATTTTAGAGTCCAATGTTTCTGTGTATTTCCATTTTATGGCCATATTCAAACTAAGCTAAGCATAAATGTGAAGAAGCAAATTTGGCCGCTATAATAAAACAGCAATTTATTGCATGGCTGACAATAGCAAACGGACTGAATGACGTCTAAATGTCTTAAAAATAAAACATTTACGAACCACTGCGCTTAACTGAAAACATTATGCTCACTTTTAAGGCAAGATATAACTGTTAATGTGTGCAAATGATTAGTAGCTTAACTCCTTGAATGGACTGATTATGACGGTTTCCATTCAGAGCTGTTGTCAGTAAATGTATATTTTTAGGCTGTTTATGCATTCGGTCGGGTTTCATTACAGCGACCGTGTTTGTTATGAATAATGTGTTTCACTTCATCAAAGTTGCAGAAGAAGCTGCAGCTCACTCTGTGAAAGGATGCACAATGCATATTCTGCATTTTAGTGTAATGCGTGTGCAGGTTAATTAAATATGAATGCCCAAAACTATTTAATCAGCAAGCAAGTTTTAATCAATTCACAACTTTAGTTTGTCTTTGATGGCAATGCAGGTTAAAGTGCCCATATTATGCTCATTTTCAGATTCATAATTGTATTTTGAGGTTGTACCAGAACAGGTTTCCATGGTTTCATTTTAAAAAACACCATATTTTAGTTGTACTGCACATTGCTGCAGATCCTGTTTTCACCCTGTGTGTTTGGGTCTCTGTTTTAGCTCCAGAGTGAGACATCTCACTTCTATACTATCTTTGTTGGGAGTCGCACATGCTCAGTAGCTCAGTAAGATCGCATCAGCTAGATAACTCTTTCTCCCACTTTAGTCAGTCCAAGGCAGGATTAGCTGGGAGACTTCTTCTAGACGAGGGGCACTTGTGGAATCCCTGCAGAACAGGGACAGGAAGTAATTCTTTTGGAGATTATGGTGAACTAGTGTGTGTTGTAGCAGTGTTTTGCCACAGTTAGCCACCTTGTCTCGGCTAGTGATGTAGAAATCCGTGCAGATTTTGAACAGCTCACCTGGAGACTGAAGGCAGAGGACATTCAGAAACCTTCCTCAAAACTGCATGGATAGTTTTTTTTCAAGTTTGTATGCATGTGGACCAGAGACACCAGAGACACAAAATAACACCCCAAATACCAGAAAAAGGTTTTTTTTCACAATATAGGTACTTTACCAATGTTAGCTACCTCAAAACAGTGGCATAGGTCTGAATACTCTGCTCCAACACTCCTTCCAAATGATCACAGCTTTCTCTTTATACCTATGATAGCTAACCGAGTTCTCTAGCTCATCACCCCAGTCACACAGCTAATGAGCCTGGTTCTCCTTTGGCAAGTACACAATCTCCAAAGAGGACAGGGAGGATACAGAAAAAGAGGATGGTGCAGCAGACACTTCAACAGGTGGATCACGGGTTTGCATATCAGGCTGTGCAGCCAAATGTTCGTTCTGCTTACTCAATCTTTCCTTCTCTGCCTTTTCACTAGACAGCCTTTCCTTTACCGTGGTAAAGTTGGTTTTATATTGGATGTTAGATATTCAACACATTTAAAAAATCTATAATGCAGCTTTACCTTTTGACCTACCCATGTCAAAACACTACTGGTGAACTCAGCTAACTGCCGTACACATAACACAAAAGCTTCTTTAAAAAAAAAAAAAAGATAGATTTTTCAAAATATTTCTACCGTTGGCAGAAAAGGCACTCGATTTGACACGGAACACATCAAACAGACCCGAGTCATCGACCTCGCCAGACTGTCCGACGGTTGATCATCGGGTGTGTGTGTCAGGGCCTTAACCCCTCACCCTAAAAATGTTGTGGGAGGATAGGGCTTAAATTCAAGGGAAATGTAAGAACACAAGACCTAATTTAAAAAATGTCCTAGAAACGTGGGAACACAGGGCTGACCCCCTGAAAGCGCCAAATGTAATGCGTATACAGGTTAATTAAAGATGAATGCCCGAAACTATTTTATCAGCAGGCAAAAGTTGTATTTAATTCACAACTTTAGTTTGTCTTTGATGACGATGCAGGTTAACAACGTTAACTACCTCAAAACAGTAGCATAGGTCTCTCTGCTCCAACTCCCCTTTAACACATCTAAGGATACAACCAATACCATGAAACAACCAATATACAACCATAGACAAAGACACGTACTGGTCTAGAATCATTGAATATAAGAGATATTCAGACAAGCCTCACCGCGTCCATGCACCTTCACACTATGAAGACAGTACAAACAAACGTGCATGCACTTCATACTTAAACAGTATACAGTTCAGATAACAGTTCACATAACTCAACAGTTTAAATAACATTATGCACAACAGGATTCACACATATCATTTAATGAAGCCTAAGCGCCCAGCAATCAGCATCCAGGAAACATTACCCTCCAGCTTAGCTTGACGCTATACTTATGCCGTCATCAGCAGCGTGCCCAGCTACCGTGCGTGCAACCACACCTGTAGCTGCAGCACCATACATTAGCATCAGTAAAACTGTGATTGACCTCGCGGTCTGTTAAGGACGCTGTGAACATCTATTGGATTTACTTCAGCCTGGCTCGACCTAGTTGTTCCTCCTTAGCCTGGATCGGCCTTTGTAATACGCATCAAGCCAGGATGCACAGTTTAGACTAGGTCAAGCCTTGCTTTATCGGTTATCCTAGATTTATAAATTCTGCTTTTGTGAAACAGCCCCCCCAGATGTAGGTAATAAAGGTATTTAGAGAGGCGCAAGGCAGGTCTGAAACACAGTGAGAAAGACAGCTCTTTCAAAAAAAGAGACCTGAGGAAAGCCAGTGGACGTAAAACAAGAAGTGTTTGTACAGTGGACCACCAAGACACAGTATAAATGCCACCAGCACAATTATGTGGGGACCGACTGAACTCAACAAACCAGAGAAATCTGCCAGCTCGTTTCATTTGACCTCCTCCTACTTCCCATTCAAACAGATTTACAGCCGTCCAAAAAACTTGACGGGTCAGTCATAAACATTTATCGCCCATGGTTACGTTTTAAAACAATGACTGACAGAGAAGTGTCATGCTCGAATGACATGACTGGCATGATCCAGCGCACACCATGAAACTCAGATCAAACTAGGTGGTTCTGATCAAATATGAATCAAGATTCTGTTGTTGCATTGCATATTTCTTATTCTGTTTCTATTTATATATATTATAACTATTCTTAGCAGTACTTTGTGGACGTGTGTGACTCAGCCGCCATTTTATTTTTCCTGTTTCAAAACCAAGCACGGCCCCAACTTACATGTTAAGGTTAAGGCAACTTTATTATCCCCGTAGGTGGCAAATAGTTTTACAGCCAGCAGAGAATAAAATACAGCAGTTAATACACAGAATACACATCATACTGTAACAAGCAGATGTACTAATATTCATACAGGAAAAAATCACATTAAGCGATTAGACCATTGGTAACAGGGACAAATGAGCTAACCTTAACCTTACTAAACCAAAACACTGTAAACAACAAATACTGATTTAACCCTTGTGTTGTCCTCGGGTCATGTTTGACCCATTTTTAAAGTTTTTATATCAGAAATATGGATTTCTTTAATCTAAATTGCCCAAAAATAACATGGATGCATGGATGTACATTGTATGGAAGCCATAAAACTCTTGCAGTTAAAATTAATGATTAATTCCATTGAATGTTGGGTGTTTTATTAAATGTTATAGTAATAAAAAAAAAAAAATGAAATGGTTTTACTAAACTTTGACATAAACTGTAATCCACTCAACATCCTCTGATCTTAACTATTAGTCAAAATAACTGATAATTTCTGTGTTGAAAAATGAAGGTATAAAGTGATTTAAATTATTTTAAAAAGAAAAAAAAAGTCACCAAAATGTTTTAAAAAGTGTCAAAAGCACCGAAAAAAACGTTGGAAAAAGCGCCAACAAAAGTTCATTTTTTTATTTTGAAGCTCATGGTCTACGGGAAGACTATACAAGGGTTAAGTACTTCTGAGTCTGAGAGAATAAAAAACATTGACCGATTACTTTTTTGCTGTTCTTGTTTTGAGTAAAATGAACTATAGAAACAGAAAATACAGTGCAGTGAATAAATACATAAATGATGTTACAACAAAACAGATATTGAATAAAAACAGGTGGGTATTAAAATCTGAAATAAAGAAAGTAGCATTATTGATCATTTAGCAATGTTACAGCAGAAGAAGAAAAAATGTGAGATATTTGAGTGACAATATAACCAGTAAAGACAATAAAAATTGATATAAAACGTATTTGACAGGACTAGTAAAGAGTCATTGTAGCTAAAATCATTTATATCATCTAGTGGCAGCAGGAGGAATCTACAACTAGATTAGCAAATGGATTTTGTTCATAGGTGTTGCCATTTCATTTACCAATTCTAAAGATATTAAGTGACTATTAGTTAACGGATAGATGTAGAAATATGTCTTGCTGGCTTTTATTTTAACTTTGTTAATGTTAAATAAATATTTCTCACTGGCTGTGTCCACTCCAACATACACAAAATGACTCCGGCGAGGCGGTGCCATGCTGCCATTATGTGAACTAAAATGTTACCATGGATCAGCCTCAGTGATTGTACATTATAGCGCCTAAAGGTGGGGGTGCACACTGGAGGTTTAAGGGCCAACAAATGCAGCGAGGCACCAGCAGTATTTCCCACCAGTATTTGTTTTTTGCATTTCTATTGTGCTTTCCATCCAAAATAAGTTCCCTGCTTTCCGCCGCTGTTGTTAAGGTTCTTTAATAAAAATCAATCAGCACGACAGGCTGCAGTTTCTAGGATTTTCCAGTCCATCCAGGTCACAATCCATTGACTTGCACCTACACTACTTTGTAAAGACAGAGGTGGCAGCCAGTCTAGCTTGTCACTTTCAGAATGTCTTTTTCTGTCAAGGATGTTCACATTATTGTGCAAAAAGAAGATTCTTGCACAAAACTTTCAATTTTATAAACTGCTGCTCGTGGCAACAAGGGTTTGGGACAATAAATTAGAACCGGCTTATTCACTAAAACACAGCATAAAGCTTCAGGTTAACCAACAAAAGGGAGAATAGGTGATGCCCAGTGTTATTTACAGAAAAACTTGCCGTGGGTCATAATTCTCACCCATCACTGAGACACAGGTTGGTGTTTTCCAGAAAGTGGGAAGCCAGTGAGGGACGATGTTGGTGCACCTGCACGGAGGCAGGTGGGAGGAAGAGGAGGAGATCAAACGAGTTCACTCCAGTCACTCTCACAGTCTAACACAACAATTCATGAACACTTTACATATATAATTTAGCGTTGACCTATGCCAAGTCAAATAGAAAGCTCAACACTGCCATATCTTTGGTTTCACTTTCTAAATTAAAAGTTGTCTTACGTATGGTCAGCTGTATTCCTGGACATGCCTCTCCTGGGGAATATTTTTTTTTTAATTCAATGTGGTTTCATAAAGATTAAAAAAATACCATAGATGGAAGTAGACTAGAGATTCCTCTTTTTGTTGACTGTACTGTACAACGCATCTGGATCCTCTGCAGATTCCTGGGCCACGTCATAAATAACATCAGAGGGCTCTGAAGATGTGTCGACACTGTAAAAAGATACAAACAGCCCAACCATTAGCATAAAAGAAGCCTGAAACAGCGTTGTGCCAAAGTGACAGCATTAGAATAAATGGTAACACTTTACTTGAAGGTATCTACATAAGAGTGACATGACACTGTCGTGAACACATGACAATGTCATGACACATGATCCCTAACTCTAACTCTAACTCTAACCCCTAACCCTAACTCTAACCCTAACTCTAACCCTAACTCTAACCCTAACCCTAACTTTTTAAGGAGACTCGAAGTGTTGTATTCACACCGGGGGTCCCCTTGTGCCCGTGCCCCTCGCAGCGCCCATCCAGGGCACTACGTTTTTACCCTAACCTAACTCTAACCCTAACCCTAACCCTAACCCTAACCCCATAAAGTTAATTTCATTTAAAACCTAAAAAATACCCTGTTTCCTTTCCAAAGGCCCAACGTGGTCTCGTGTCGAGCAGTTCCCATTGTCCAGCGGTCCATTGGTGTTGCTACTTTCCCCCTTTTTTTCAGATCAATAGGCCAGTGCCAAAGAATTAAAACCCTTAGATTGTAAAACCTAACCCTAACCCAACCCTAACCCTAACCCTAACCCTAACCCTTACCCTAACCTAACCCTAAACCTAACCCTAAGCCTAACATTCTTGTGTGAGAAGTTGCTCACCTCGGGGCTGGGCTGGCACTCTTAAACTTTATAGCAGCGTAAACGACTTTCTCCACTTCTTTGTGTCTTCTGGGGCAAGCTGTTTTTTTGGGAAAGCGGATGCTGGCATAGTGAAGTTCATCATGCTGCTCTGCTAGTTGCATCTGTGGACATTGGACAAATAAGATTCAGGATTTATTTTACTTCGGTAGATGGGCCCCCATAAGACATTCAGGCTGATGGAACCTATAGACTGAGCCAAAGTCTAAAGGGCCAAAGATTTGGATGACTACATGCATCGCTCAAGAGGGAGGAGTTTCAAATATAAATTCCTTTATTAACACAGCATCAATGCCATTTTCCAAAACAGATAAATATCTGCTTTGCATTCATGTTTGGGCTTATATGCAAAAGAAAAAAAAAAATACTTTGCCTTTCTCAATCTCAGGTGCTCACAGCCACTGTTAAAGACTTATTTTACATTATTATTTATATTTGGAGATCAAATATTCTTCTTTAACTGCTTCGTACATGATGAAGATCTAGGCAAAGGAATTAAACTCTCCGGCAAAAGGAAGCAAAGTTTTTGATCTATTGTATTATGTCACAGGTTCGTTAATTTAGAATTAGACTTCTCTTTATTAATCCTTTTGGCATGACTCCTGCAAGGAAATTGAAATTTTCAGCAGCAGTTTTTAGCAAAATACAGTATAGAAAGAAAGAAGACAGTATGAAGATAGCAATTATAACAATAATAATAACAACAACAACGATGTAAAAGAAGAAAAAATATCAATTTTGGGTACAGAAGGGGGACCAAAAGGTTTTGCTTGTATTTTTTTTAGGTTGAGTTAGAAACCAGGGAGTACAATACATTGTACATACAATACACCGTAGCTACTATGCACATATGTTCATCCAGAGCGATCCTTCCTCAGTGGCTCTTCCTAAGGTTATTTTTTCTGCTATTATGGACATATACTTAAAATTGTCTCTGCTTAACCTTAGAACATGTTACAAACTCTACTTCCTCACCTGTTCCCTGTTGTCTGGTCTCTCTCCAGGCTCAGATGGTTGCTTGGAGGATCTCTTCTTTCTGGTCAGGAGAATCCATTTAAAAAGTTAAACTAATGCGCTAAACCCACTGGTAAAATAAAAACATGTTGAATAACTTGATGAAAAATGATGAAACAGATCGGCTCACATGATCCATAAGAAGAGAGAGATGAATAAGATGGTGAGAAAAATAGCAGGGACTGTGGCAGCAGCAGCTATTAATTTCCAGGATCCTAGAAAACCATAATAAATGAATAGACAGACAAACTAATAGGAAGCAGCATTACACAGGAGGAAAATAAGATGTTATCATTGATAAGGCTAAACCAAATTGTAACCATGAGAGAATGTGAATCTTTATGCAACGGTTTTGGAAGGCCCTAAAAAATATCCTCCAAGCTTCTGAGATCTGGGTTCAATTCCCACTAATGTGTCCCTGAGCAAGACACTTAACCCCGAGTTGCTCCAGAGGCGTGCAAACTCTGACATATATAGAAATTAAAGTCCCTTTGGATAAAAGCATTAGCTAAATGACATAATAATAATAATGTATTACTTACCTGCTACAACAGTCAGATGTAAGGTGGAGGTCTGACGTCCTCTTCTGTTCTGGGCTTCACAGTAATAATTCCCACTGTGTTCAGCTCTGATGACAATGATGGTGAAGATCTGTCCTGATGCTTTTGGTGAGTCTTCATTCTCCTTGTACCAGGTGTAGTTAGCTGCTGGGTTAGCATTACTGCTACAGGTCAGATTCACTGAACTGCCCTCCACTATCTCAGCAGAGGGACTCACTGACACAGAGGGAAGCTCTGGACCATCTGGAGGAGAACATGTAGGCCATTCATTTTGGCATGCATGATTTTGAAGGACTTTGTATCATATAAATAGAACACACTGGTGTGACTTACACTGGACATCTATGAATAGAGATGTAGAGTTGATGTGTCCGTGCTGATTCTCAGACTTGCAGTAGTAGTTCCCTCTGTCCTCAGAGCTGATGGAGGTGAAATGGTAGATGCCTTGTTGTCCATGAGGCAGTGTTTGGTTCTCCTTGTACCAGGTGTAGTTAGCTGCTGGGTTAGCATCACTGCTACAGGTCAGAGTCACTGAACTGCCCTCCACTATCTCAGCAGAGGGACTCACTGACACAGAGGGACGCTTTGGACCATCTGGAAGTGAAAACATCCGTTTAAATAAAATATGAACATAAAAAGTTGGATAACTGATATTTATTAGAAAATGTTGATACATGAACTCTAATTTTACAGCTGTGATGTCCATCTCCACCTATTGGCTCTTAAATATGAAAGAAAGGTAATGAAAGGTGATGGTCTAGTGGCTTTGACTACAGCCTCTTTAAGTGGTTGTATTACCACAATCTCATTCTTAATGTTATATTTCAGATTACGTTCATTTTAATGTGTAATGTGTGATATGATGTAAATGTACCTAGAGTGAATGTTGGAGACTTTTACTGGATTATGAATATTGTGACAGCCCTAAACCACAGGGTTTATCCTGCTGCCAACCAAGACTAGAACTACAGAAACAGCAGATGAGGTCAGCAAAGCAAGCCTTAAAGGGCAGTCATCAGCTGAATGTGGCTTTTTAAATTAGATGTTTCACTCACATTTCACATCAATAGAGATGGATTTAGATGTCCTCCTCCCCAGCTTGTTCACAGCTTCACAGTAATACTGTCCAGAGTCAGAGGACCGGATGGAGCGGAAGACAAGCGGTGTATTTATATTATGAGGGTTACCATTCTTGTACCAGGTGTATTTAGCTGCTGGGTTAGCATCACTGCTACAGGTCAGAGTCACTCTACTGTTCTCCCTGATGTCCCCAGTGTGAGTCAGAGACAGGGAAACAACCTTTGGAGCATCTGGAAAAAATAATGAACTTTAATCATAAATTGTAGTGTAAAAGTGCGTGCTTGTGTGTGAGTGTGTGTGTCAATCAATTTTCTGTTATTTAATGAGCCATTTCACTAACATTTCACATCAATAGGTTTGTATGGAGACATCATCCTCCCCAGCATGTTCTCAGCTGTACAGGAATACTGTCCAGAGTCAGAGGACAGGATGGAGCTGAAGACGAGGTGTTGTCCTTCACTGAGATGTTTGACCTTTACATTCTCCTTGTACCAGGTGTAGTTAGCTGCTGGGTTAGCATCACTGTTACAGGTCAGAGTCACTGAACTGCCCTCCACTATCTCAGCAGAGGGACTCACTGACACAGAGGGAAGCTTTGGACCATCTGGAGGAGAAAATGTGTAAAGACACATTAAATAAAATATTTACAGTGTATTGCTTTATGGAAAATCATTTGTATCATGAACAATGTAGAGCAGACAAGTGAGTACATACTGACATTTAGTTGCTACTGTGTGTTATATTTTGATCACTAAAGGCAGATTACTGTTAACCATACAGAGAAGTAAAACCTCACACCGTCTGTTAACTAACAGAATGATGTGGCAAAGTTTGGTTCCTATATGTGAACTCTTACTAGACAGACAGATTAACTGTTACATGACTGAATCCTTCAGATGAATCGCTAACATCTCCAGTTATACAGGTAATAAAAACTGCTACTGTACAATGATAGACACTAATTAAATGTCCTGGTGAAAGAGTGTGGTGAGATGTGTGAAAACATTAAAATTATGACAAATCATAGAGTAGTTTTGTTCTGAGAAGTCAAACTGATGCCAACAGCGACTAAAAATGGACCTTTTTCTCACCCAGTGCTGTTCAGTGACCTACAGCTGTCAATGTGAAGCAGACTGAGCCAAAAAAACAGGAATGATCAGCAAAGTACGCCTAATATTTCAGACGGTCACTAGCTATATGTTGTTGGGTTGTTTTTTTAAATAGAGCTGTGTTACTCACATTTCACATCAATAGAGATGGATTCAGATGTACTGCTCCCCAACTTGTTTTCAGCAACACAGTAATACTGTCCAGAGTCAGAGGACTGGATGGAGCTGAAGACAAGCGGTGTATTTCTATTACGAGGGTTACCATTCTTGTACCAGGTATAAGTAGCTGCTGGGTTAGCATCACTGCTACAGGTCAGAGTCACTCTACTGTTCTCCCTGATGTCCCCAGTGGGAGTCAGAGACAGGGAAACATCCTTTGGAGCATCTGGAAAAAATAATGAACTTTAATCATAAATTGTGGTGTAAAAGTGTGTGCTTGTGTGTGTGTGTGTGGTGTGTGTGTGTGTGTGTGTGTGTGTGTGTGTGTGTGTGTGTCAATCAATGTTCTGTTATTTAATGAGCCATTTCACTCACATTTCACATCAATAGATCTGTATTGAGACGTCTTTGTCCCCAGCTCGTTCTCAGCTGTACAGGAATACTGTCCAGAGTCAGAGGACAGGATGGAGCTGAAGACGAGGTGTTGTCCTTCACTGGGAGGTTTGACGTTTCCATTCCCCTTGTACCAGGTGTAGTTAGCTGCTGGGTTAGCATCACTGCTACAGGTCAGATTCACTGAACTGCCCTCCACTATCTCAGCAGAGGGACTCACTGACACAGAGGGAAGCTTTGGACCATCTGGAGGAGAAAATGTACAGAGACACATAAAAAGTCACTATACAGAAAATCATTTATATCATGAATAATACAGTGGGTCATCTGATGAGGAGAAAATATACATGTTAATATCACGTTCTTGTTAATATAAAAGTTGAATGAGTGACTGAATATAAGCTTAACTATTACACATAATGTCTGGAATTTCTCACATTAAAGTCTTTTCTAAGTTTGCTCTTTTATTAGTGACACTGGAGTAACTCACACACTGGAGGAGAGCGATGATCTTCATATCCTGTAACAGCACAGGAATAGCTGTTGTAATAGCTGTTGTAATAGCTGTTGTAATAGCTGTTGTAATCTTCAACAGAGACTCTGAGAGGAGATCTTTCTCCATACATTTTCTGTCCATTATTGAACCAGACATATGAAGGATTATTAACATTACAGCTGCTGTGACACCTCAGCTCTGCCTGGGTCGATAATCTTGTCACCTGCACCTGGAGGACTGGAACGATAGTTAAGAAATGTCATTTCAAACTAAATCATTTCAGTACATGCATCCAAACAGTGAGACAAAAGAGTCACAAGAAAAACAGTACATTCCAATGAAAATATTACCTGTAACAGACAAAGTGACTCCAGGATTTCCAGTGAAACCACCATGGTTTGTTATGAACCTGAACTTGTACTCCACAGAATCACTCTCTCTCAGGTCTGAGATTCTCAGAGTGCAGTCGTTGTTATGAAAGAAATACTCTACACGACCTGTATAGTCTGGATCTGTTTTCAGATCCATCGGTGCATTATTACTCCCTTTAGTAAACCATAATCTTTTTTCCACCTTAGTAGTCTGATGACTTATTCTAGATGGTATGTGTAGCTGCAGGGTATGTCCACTGTTGATCCTTAAAGCACAGATGTGAGTAGAGGTGTAAGTCACCCCCCAGCCATCCTGACCCTGTATCACTGCAACACAGAGCACATCAGGAAGCACAATCACACTCAGGAGGTTCTTCCATATGAAAACTTCCTAGATGACAAATATTTTGACCAAAACTACTTGGCACTAAAATGAAAAAAAACTTTTTCATATGGTACACAGTGAACACAAACATGGAGAAGCTCAAAGGGGGTAAAGTGTTGCTTAGCAATGAAAGGTAACGCAGCTTTAAGGAACTCTAGGGTTGGGAAAAATAATCAATTCTTAGATCCATCTCGATTCTCTCTAGAACAATTCAATGCTCTATTTCAATAGAGAAAAAAATATAATTTTTTTGTGTATAAATGTGTTGATTTTTAATTAAAAGTTACTGTCTCCAGACATGTACAAATCAGAAAACAGTGACTGAAAGAGGACGGGATAATGGACAACAACTTAAGAATTTAGGCAAGAGTGCAGAACAAAACACACAAAAATGTCCAAAAGGACAAAAATAAATACGTTTTGTATACATACACATGATCTAATAAGACATACATAAAATAATAAGGCAAAAAAAGGCTGTTCATCTACTTTATCACATTACATCTGACCACCTCATGTTTCATGTTCTAAGAAGCCAATCACTGAGCCTCTGACATGGAAGATCACTGTGAGAGAAGGCGACTTTCACAAGCATGTTGAAGGCTTAAGCCTGGAATGACTACACAATAAAAACCCCAGTAGACAAAACATTTTCATCTCAGAGTGGCTCTGAGATGAACGTAAGTCACAAACTCATGAGCACATATTGGCACTCGGCTGATCCTGTACATTATATTTAGAAATCACTAAAGGCTGATTACTGTTAACCATACAGAGAAGCGAAACATCAGACCAATGCCTGCAAGTTACAAAATGCAAAGGGAAGTTTGGTTCCTGTTTTTGAGCTCTTAATATATATTATGTAGTTGTCTCAAAAATGGACATCAACATTTTTACATTAACTCTTAAATGACTGAATCGTTCAGATGAAGCACTAACAGTTCCAGTTATGCCGTTCATTGGAACAGCCCTACCCTTACTGTGCAATGATAGACGCCACTAAAGCCAAAAATGCTAAAATATAAAAATGTGGACACTCACTAGCTCAATGTTTGCTTTTTTGTGTAGTTTTTTCACTTAAATATTTAGGTTAAAGGATGCAGGGAACAGAAATATGTACAGCGGTGCTCATAGGTTTACACACCCATGCTAAAGTGACTAAAAAGAGGAAGAAAAAAAATATCTTTTGGAAATTGATCTTAATAAAAAAATGAGGAAAAAGTCAAACTTTTAGGGCACTAATTATCTTTGTGAATGAAAACTTTATCGTGAATAAATAAATGTTCTTCCTTAAAATACAGAGGGCATAAGTATACACCCCCTATGTTAAATTCCCATAGAGGCAGATTTTTAATTTTAAAGGCCAGTTATAAGTTTCCTTGGCCTTTGGAATTAAAATATACCCCCTCCCCCAACCCCCAAACCCCCAAACCATCACATACCCTTCACCGTACCTAGAGATAGGCATGGTGTTATTTCAGTTAGACTAATAGCTGGTGTGATTTGTAGTGAGAGATGATTTTATGGAAAGTTCCCCATGCTAATTTCTATGTATGGTGAAGGGTGTGTGATGATGTGGGGGTATTTTAATTCCAAAGGCTAAGGGAACTTTGTCAGGATGCATAATATACTGGATCCATAAAATAACTGGCCTTTACTAATAAAATCTGCCTGTCTCTATGGGTATTTAACATAGGGGGTGTATACTTATACCCCCTGTATTTTAAGGAATAACATTCATTTATTTACAATACATTATTCATTGACAAACAAAATTGGTGTCCTTAAAGGTTGGATTCTTGCTAATGTTTTTTTAATCAAGGCATTAAGATCAATTTCCAAAAGATTATTTTTTTATTCCTCTTTTTAGTTAACTTTAGCATTGGTTCATAAACTTATGAGCACCACTGTAAGCAATCTGATGACAATAGATATCACCACAATAAAACCACAGAGTGCGAAATGCAATGATACACAATAACATCTCAAACAGAACATTACCTACAACAAGATACAGAAGTGAATTTGTTTTAATGGTTTGCATCACACCACACATTAAATCTAGAAAAGGTGATGGTTTAGGAATTAATCTGTTTCTCTTTATATCTTTGTTAACCTCTAAATAAGCATACTATATGTCCTAAATGTAGATATACAGTACCTGGCACAGAGAGAAGGAAGACAACTAATCCCCGCTGCTGCAGTTAAACTCATAGCTGCTCCTCTCATCTGCAGGACTTCAGAGAAAATAACAATCAGGTAAATAATGTCGGCAAGAAACTGCAATCACATCAATAAATAATTCTGCTTACAACAGAGAGAGATGTTGTCTTGAAAGAGAACGCTCCTCTGGGGTCAGTACGGTAAGCAGAAGACAGAAGTCAGGCTGCTAAGAGGAAGGAAGTCAAGTTAATTTTAATATTATCAATATGCATGAAGTGCATATAATGATACAGTGACAGGACTCACACACTGATAGAGATTGGTGATTCTCACGCCCTTTCAAAGCACCACAGGATTTCTCAGGGATAAAACTGGACTGGTTATTAACTTTGTCTCTGTCTACAGTGCTGCTGAGCTATACATTCATTCTGTTTTATAAATAAAAGAAGAAAATCCAATGTCAAACTTGCAGCAGAATGACATAAACTGTCAGAAGCATATGCATCTCCAAAGGCTGTTTGTCATCCATATTTCCAACACAAATCTGTTTCAAACTTGCACAAAGCCCAAAGTGGCCAAATCCTTCTCAGCCTGAGGACTTTAGTGAAGACTGCCCATATGCAGGTTGTGTTAAAGCACTTGAAACAGAAAGAGGATGCTCCACTGTCAGCCCAGTATCACTTCTTCAAATTCAAAACGCAGAGCTTTGAATGGAACAGTGGTCAACCTGGAAGGACTCTGATTGTAACAGGTACAGATGAACACAGAGTATACTGAATCAGCAACCAACACGGTACATTTACAGAAGCACATCTCATCAACAAAAAAAGAGGCAGTTAGTTGTTGATGTGGAATAATTTCCTATGAAATTGTCACAATGTATTTGACATACTGGAACTGTTTGGGGTCTATCATCCTCTCATATCCAGTTCTCCAGGGCCAGGTGACCAGAAAAAGTCTGCCAGTCATTGTAAACCTGTGCAGAGCTAAAGTGGTTGTCTTTCCTTTGTCTGGCTTTAGAATGGAGAGGAAATGAGGAATGACACCTTGTCTTAACCAGTCCAGTTTTATCCTGAGAAATCCTGTGGTGCTTTTAAAGTGCGTGAGGATTACCAATCTCTATCAGTGTGTGAGTCATATCACTGTATCATTATGCAAATTGATTCACATCTATCTGCGGTAACGCTGTAACATATGCTTTTAGACATGGGCATCCAAAAATACACAGTTTCACCAGAATAACTCACACTTCTGTCCAATAAGACAGTCACCAACTTCATGCATATTGATAATGTTAAACTTAACTTGACTTCCTTCCTCTTAGCAGCCTGACTTCTGTCTTCTGCTTACCGTCCTGACCCCAGAGGAGCGTTCTCTTTCAAGACGACATCTCTCTCTGTTGTAAGCAGATTTTTTTAATTTATGTGATTGCAATTTCTTGCAGACATGATTTACCTGTTTGTTATTTTCTGTGAAGTCCTGCAGATGAGAGGAGCCACAACCTATGTTAATCTCAGAGCCACTCTGACCAAAGATTAAACCCATAATAATAATAATAATAATATTAATGATGCATAACAATGCATCTTGATGCTTGTGAAAGTCGCCTTCTCTCACAGTGATCTTCCATGTCAGAGACTCAGTGATTGGCTTCTTAGAACATGAAACATGAGGTGGTCAGATGTAATGTGACAAAGTAGATGAACAGTCTTTTTTTGCCTAATTATTTTATGATCTTATTAGATCATGTGTATGTATACAAAACATATTTATTTTTGTCCTTTTGGACATTTTTGTGTGTTTTGTTCTGCACTCTTGCCTAAATTCTTGAGTTGTTGTCCATTATCCCGTCCTCTTTCAGTCACTGTTTTCTGATTTGTACATGTCTGGAGACAGTAACTTTTAATTAAAAATCAACACATTTATACAAAAAAAATTAAAATTTATATTTTTTTAATAATCGATTATTAACTTATCAAAATAGAGCAGTGAATTGTTCTAGAGAGAATCGAGACGGATCTAAGAATTGATTATTTTTCCCAACCCTAGAGTTCCTTAAAGCTGCGTTACCTTTCATTGCTAAGCAACACTTTACCCCCTTTGTGTCTTAAAACAGAAATTACATAAGTCATACTTTTTTTTGCACTTTTAAACTCCAGGTATTATTAACATGAGATGTTATACGAGAGAAACATTTTTCATTTTAGTGCCAAGTAGTTTTGGTCAAAATATTTGTCATCTAGGAAGTTTTCATATGGAAGAACCTCCTGAGTGTGATTGTGCTTCCTGATGTGCTCTGTGTTGCAGTGATACAGGGTCAGGATGGCTGGGGGGTGACTTACACCTCTACTCACATCTGTGCCTTCAAGGGATCAACCGTGGAAATGAATATATATATTTTTTTGTAAATCTTTTGAGAAACTCCAGACATTATGTGTAATAGTTAAGCTTATATTCAGTCACTCATTCAACTTTTATATTAACAAGAACGTGATATATGTATGTCATATATATGTACATTTTCTCCTCACCAGATGACCCACTGTGTTATTCATGATATAAATGATTTTCTGTATAGTGACTTTTTATGTATCTCTGTACATTTTCTCCTCCAGATGGTCCAAAGTGTCCCTCTGTGTCAGTGAGTCCCTCTGCTGAGATAGTGGAGGGCAGTTCAGTGACTCTGACCTGTAACAGTGATGCTAACCCAGCAGCTACTTATACCTGGTTGTACAGCTCAGACCTCCCATTGAAGAACAACAACTGGTCCTCACTACTAGTACTGAGGCTACGCGGCCTCCCTCCCTCTGGTGTAGCCGACACACTTTTCAGCACCTGGCAAAATGCCAATAGCCTGAAGTGGTACAGATTCAGCAGAGAAAGAGCAGAATCAACAAGTGTATAGAGTGTAGAGTCAGCGAAAAGGAGTCACAGAGAAAGAGGTGTCTGTACGCCACTCAGAAGGCGTATAAGGGCCGCGACGCACCAACCTGATGATTGGCCGTCGGACAGTCTGGCGAGGTCGGTGACTCGAGTCTGCTCGGTGTGTTCCGTGCCGGCGTTTGTTCGGAGTGGTCCGAAAGGGCCGTCGACCTTCATTTTGGCCGACCTGACATACTCTCAAAGTCTCAAAGTCATCGAGGACTCGTGAGACTGTCATTACCAACAACTGATTCTCTGTTATTTTTGTTCATGACAATAAATAACTTGATTCTTAAATATGGTAAAAAAATAAACAGAAGCATGAAACACAAACGTGACTGTACTTTAATAGTTGTTTTCTTCTTAAAGTATACATACAGTATGCACTGTGGCATGCTGATACATGTATGTGTCAGTTAAAGGCTTGGTTCACCCAAATTACAAAAGGAAAACCCCTAGTGGTATTTGACTATGCAGGTGGACAAGTAAAAAAATGTATGGGATAAGTGAGAAAATGTCTGTTTTTGTAATTTGTGTCAACCAACCCTTAAAAGAACAGTGAGCAAATAAACCAATTTTTCCATAACCCACATATGTTTTTCTATAACATTACGCTGCACTTGGCCATGTCTGTCCTGAGGAATGCACAATATTTGTAACCGTGGCTACCTGCTTAAACAAAAGGAATAGAAAAATAATAAATAACAGACCACAGATCAATGTTGAGTTCATTTCTTGACCGTGCTGTACAGTACAAATACGTCCTCCCCATCTTCTTGACGTCTTGTCCTATGAAGGGAGTAAAACATTCATACTGACAGTTTCTAACCCAATGTGTATTTTCTTTTATTATTAAATTGTTTTTTTAACATTTTGACATGAGAGGAGCTACTCACCCTGGGGCGCTACTGGCATTCTCAGTTTTGACAGTGGTGTAATTGACTGTGGTGTAATCAACATCGTCCTGATCCTCTGTTTGCCTGCGGGGCTGATGTGGCCTGATGTTGGTGTAGAGAGCGTCTCCCTGGCCCTGAGGGAAGCAGATGCTGGAGTAGTAAAGGTCATCTTCCTGTTCTGCTGGTTGTCTCCGTGTTGGACCCACGTTTATCTGATGGGACAAACACAACTCAAGCATAACTACACTTGTATTGCCAGGTTCTACAAAATGACCTTACAAACACATGTCCACTTAAAGGGATCACATAGAAATGAATAGAACACCTTTCTCGAGATTTAGCGGCCCTATTTGGCCTATATGGATACATATACATACACAAACTCATATAGCAGATCTGATCTGAATTGATATGCCACTGGTTGTCACAGCAAGCTACATTGCCCTTTTTTCCTGTAAAAGAAAGTCACCTACTCCTTTTGAGCAGGGTCTAACCTCATTTGTAAGATGGTGGGTCAGGGAAGGGTCTTGGAGTTGTATTTTGTGAGTTTATGTACTGTGTGTTTAATTCGAATGAAAAATTGAAAATAAAATGTTTTAATATGAAAATGAACTTCAAGTAAAATAGCTGTTAGATTTTGGGTGTGATTGGGAAAAACTGATGTTCAATTCTTTACCATTTCTTCAAAAGCTACGGGGAGTTTCTGGGCACAATACCTAATGCTCTTTGTTGTGAAACTAGTTTTCTGATGTTGCAAGTACATCACCAGTAGTTCTCTTATACCCAAAGACAACTCAATGTTCATCAATTTAACTGGTGAACCCTGTGCCACCACAAGACCGACTTAAACAGTGTTGGGAAGGATACTCTCAAAACATATTCTGTTACAGAATACAGAATACATGCCCAAAAATGTAATTTGCAATGTATTCTGTTACATTACTCAATCTGAGTAACGTATTCTGAATACTTTAATTACTTCCACATTGAATTGCATTTAATAAGTGTAGGAATGCTGCCATCAAATATTGCATATACTGGTGTATTCTTCTGTTCCAACTGGCTGAATGTGTTAATTCAATTTCAATTCAATTTTATTTATAGTATCAATTCATAACAAGAGTTATCTCAAGACACTTTACAGATAGAGTAAGTCAAGACCACACTCCATAATTTACAAGTGTTAGTTTCCCTGAAAGTGCAACATATTATAATTTGCAGAGAAAAAAAGACTATTGTCACAGATAGATGAGGCTTGGACCCAAACGCAGAGTTGAAGGACTTTAATGTAGACCAAAACCAAAAACGAAGAGGATAGCAGAGAAAAACTAACAATCAGGTAGTCCGAAAAGCATGCAGGCCAGGAAGCAAGGAAGCCAGGAAGGAGCAGGTACACACACACACAAACACCACTCGACAAACTCAAAAAACAGAATTGTATCTGACACCACTGAACACACACAGAACAAAATGAACCCACAAGACACAAAGGAAACACAGAGACTAAATACAAAGGGTGAGGACACTAGGGCTGGGGAAACAGGTGAAACAAGGCGGGAAAACAAGAGACAGGAAGTAAAGCCAGACAAGACTAGGGAAAAAAGACAGACGTCAAAGTAAAACAGGAAACAGTACACACGCACACACACACACACACACACACACACACACACATTGTCTGTTTGTGGATTTACTTGTTTTGTTTGGTTAGTTTTTACTGTAGAAAACCGCTGCTGCTGTAACAAGGGAATTTCCCCACTGTGGGATGAATAAAGTATTATCTAATCTAATCTAAAACCATGACAACTATAAGGGATGTTTATGCAAAAGATGTTTAGCTTGGTTAAAAAAAGAAAAGAAATGACCAATCTTCCCTTTTCAGTTTCTTTATTTACTCAGCTGTTAAAAATGGAAAAATAGACAAACATATTCTGTTTCTGTACAGAATTTGCTATTACTACATCTAACATCTGTTTTTAACTGAGCGACTAAGTGTATAGGTGTTGCCACTTATCACCTTAAAATTAAAAGCGAAAAAGGGTTCACGATGTTTCTCTCACCTGTGCTCTGTTGTCAGGGTTCTCTCCATCATCAGACTGTTGTGTGATGGACTTGTTTTTTCTTCTAGATAGGGGAATGAGATATCGACTGGATTAACTAATACATTTAGGGTGCAGATGCGTTAGTGAACATGATCTTAGTGACTCAGAATGTCTCACCTGAACCACAGGAAGGCGGCGAGTAGGATAGCCAGGAGGACAGCAGTGATGGTTCCTGTAAATGCTGATTTCCATGCACCTGGATAATCAGACGGAAATACTGACACACTGCATCAGGGATATACAGAATCTTGGAGTAATTACATCTTGAAGCATCTACACACTCAAACCGTTCAGTGACCCCTCATGCCCTGTATGAAAAGGGGCATATATATATACACACACAGTATATATATCTGTATAATATGTATATAGTATATATATATATTCTTTTTTCTTCTTTTAACTTTTTACTCTATGCTGCAGCCAAAACACATTAATTTTTCGTCACTCATTTAATGAGGTCAGTGGTGGAAGAAGTATTCGGATCCTTTACTTAGGTAAAAGTACTAATACCACACTGTAAAATAATCTGTTACAAGTAGAAGTCCATTCATCCATCTTTGTCCGCTTATTCGTTATCGGGGGCAGCAGCTCCAGCAGGGTACTCCAAACTTCCCTTTCCCGAGCCACATTAACCAGCTCCGACTGGGGGATCCCGAGGCGTTCCCAGGCCAGGTTGGAGATATAATCGCTCTTAGTCCTGGGTCTTCCCTGAGGCCTCCTCCCAGCTGGACGTCCCTCCACCTAGTCCTGGGTCTTCCCCGAGGCCTCCTCCCAGCTGGACGTCCCTCCACCTAGTCCTGGGTCTTCCCCGAGGCCTCCTCCCAGCTGGATGTCCCTCCACCTAGTCCTGGGTCTTCCCCGGGGCCTCCTCCCAGCTGGATGTGCCTGGAACACCTCCCAAGGGAGGCGCCCAGGAGGAATCCTCACCAGATGCCCAAACCACCTCAACTGGCTCCTTTCGACGCGAAGGAGCAGCGGCTCTACTCCGAGCTCCTCACGGATGACTGAGCTTCTCACCCTATCTCTAAGGGAGATGCCAGCCACCCTCCTGAGGAAACCCATTTACCCTGGATCTCGTTCTTTCGGTCATGACCCAACCTCCATGACCATAGGTGAGGGTAGGAACGAAAACAAGACCGGTAGATCGAGAGCTTTGCCTTCTAGCTCAGCTCCCTTTTCGTCACAACGGTGCTATAAATTGAATGTAATACCGCACCTGCTGCTCCGGTTCTCCGACCAATCTCCCTCTCCATTGTCCCCTCACTCACGAACAAGACCCCAAGGTATTTAAACTCCTTCACTTGGGGTAAAGACTCAAGTTGAAGTAGAAGTCTTTCATTGAA
Organism: Percina caprodes; assembly: GCA_013375575.1. Lineage (NCBI taxonomy): Eukaryota > Metazoa > Chordata > Actinopteri > Perciformes > Percidae > Percina > Percina caprodes. Next base: position 957,508 of record JABXJD010000050.1, on the reverse strand, counting down.
AATGTTACTTAAATAAAAGTATGTGAGTTTCATCAGGAAAACATACTTACAGTATTAAAAGTAAAAGTACTCAATGCAGAAAAATCTTCACATTTTAGAAACTGGAAACGATCCAAACAGTTGTGTGTATCATTCCAGCTGGACTTATAGGCCGTTATATTATTGGGTACTTTAGTTGATGATAAAATATCTTATTTTATAAGCTATGTGTGTTGTATGCAAACCAGTAACTAAAGCTGACAGATTAATGTAGTGGAGTAAAATGGATATGTAAATGTAGAAGTAGAAAGTGGCATGAAAGAAAAGACAAGTACTTCAAGTTTGTACTTAAGAAAAGTACTTTAGTAAATGTACTTAGTTACATTCCACCACTGATTGAGGTTTTTGTCACCCACCTGTTAAGTGTGTACTTTGTCTGTTACACACCACCTGTAACTATAGTGGGATCCAAATCCAAAAAATCACAAATAAAGAGATGTATGTACGTGAACGCACATAACTTACCTGCTACAACAGTCAGATGTAAGGTGGAGGTCTGACGTCCTCTTCTGTTCTGGGCTTCACAGTAATAATTCCCACTGTGTTCAGCTCTGAAGTCAGTGATGGTGAAGATCTGTCCTGATGCTTTTGGTGAATCTTCATTCTCCTTGTACCAGGTGTAGTTAGCTGCTGGGTTAGCATCACTGCTACAGGTCAGAGTCACTGAACTGCCCTCCACTATCTCAGCAGAGGGACTCACTGACACAGAGGGAAGCTCTGGACCATCTGGAGGAGACATTGTATAATCTCATTAACATTTGTGTGCAGAAAGGAAAGGCTTTCTCAATACAATGTTAACACGCATGCATGTTCAAAGGTGCAAAACAGAAAACCTTTTTCGTAAAAACAAATCCTCCAACCATACAACGATATGGGTCACGTTTCCATCCTCATATCTTAACTAGATAATTAGTTGCGGATCATTAACGTGAAATGGTTCCAAGTTGGTTAGGTTTAGGCACAAACATTAACTGGTTATGCTTAGGCTCCAAAATTAATTAGTGGAAAAAGATTGTGGTTTGGGTTCAAATCAGACAATACTTCACTTCTGGGTAAGCACATGGCTGAATGAGACATTGTAAAAATAAAAAAAACAACTCACATTTACTTTAATTCTCAAGGTTGGACGGGCCTGTGTGTACGACTGATTTAGTGAGACACAAATAAGACAGAAATGCTAACTGTGACTGCATGTTACTACAGCTTTCACAACCGCTGGGATGGGATTTTGAACTTGGGGTACTCAGAGGTCGTCCAAGTTCCGAGCTCAGAAATCCGAGGTCAGGGGCCGTGTTTCTGACTTTGACCTCAGAAAATCAGACTTCAAAGTACAAATGGAACGCACTATTATACGTAGTTGGGAGATGTAGTTCCAATGAGACGACCTGTAGGGGGACCGAAGCGGGAAAAGTCAAGTAGTGTTGCTTTAACATAAATATAGGTCTAATTGATGCTTGAACAAACGACCCATGGGAGCGTTTTTCAGGGGGAGGACAGTCTCATCTATGAACATTTTGATCTTTGTTTCACTGTTACAGATGTTCACTAGCTAAAGGAATTTTATCTGATGCACCGGTGATCACAACCACTGCTCTGTGTCAAGGAGGTAACTGCAAATCATAGTCTTCAGCTGTTTTGACATTTTTTGCAAGCCACTGTCTCCTTATTTTAAATAAAGTGAATGTCTAAATGATTTGCCGTGATGTTTTCTTCTTACACTGGACATCTAAGACTAGAGGCGTAGAGGTGGTCCGTCCAAACTGATTCTCAGACTTGCACTGGTAGTTGCCTCTGTCCTCGGAGCTGATGGAGGAGAAATGATAGATGCTCTCTGGTCCCTTAAGCAGTTTTTGGTTTTCCTTGTACCAGGTGTAGTTAGCTTCTGGGTTAGCATCACTGCTACAGGTCAGATTCACTGAACTGCCCTCCACTATCTCAGCAGAGGGACTCACTGACACAGAGGGACGCTTTGGACCATCTGGAAAATATATTAACATTGATTTTCATGAATTCAGGTGTGTTACAGCTTCTGAAACATTGGAAAAGGTGAATAAGATTGTTTGCAAATGGCAAATACAAATCTTGAAAAGAAAAATTGTTAGTTTATGAAGTGTATATGATTGCCAATAGGAATTAAAACGGCCTCTGTGACATCTACTGGAACTGCTCAGTGAACTGCAGCTGAAAGCTACGATTGTGAAGAAAGCATTATCTGCTAAACCTGTCTTTTGTTAACTAAATGTAACACATTTATGTGTTTTTACTCACATTTCACATTAATAAATACAGATTCAGATGTCCTCCCGAGCTCATTCTGAGCTGTACAGTAATATTGTCCAGAGTCAGAGGGCTGGATGGAGCTGAAGACGAGCTGTGGTCCTTCACTGAGCAGTCTTTGGTTCTCCTTGTACCAGGTGTATTTAGCTGCTGGGTTAGCATCACTGCTACAGGTCAGAGTCAGTGAATTATTCTTCATAATGTCACCAGGGAGTCCTCAACACAGAGATAAGCTTCGGAGCATCTGGAGGAGGTGATGTGACAGACATTAATATGAGAGCGTTCATCACCCACTTTCATACAATACACTACAATTACTGCCTTGCAGTTGTATGCCTTTGCCAACCACTGCAGATGTTGCAGTTTACATCCATATCTGACCAGACTCACATATGTAGTGAACATTAATTAATTTAAAAAAAATTTAAGTGTTGTTTGGCAAACTGGGGATGCTTCACACACGTCAGGCAGATTTGTGTCATTATTTGAGTGTCAATCAGTGGAATCAGGAAGAAACTCAGCAGGGTGTGAACCGAGAAACCAGTGTGTGTCTTTGTTATTGTTACCTAATTTTTGTCACTTGGTGGCAGCAGAAACTAGCTGTAAACTATCACCTTATTTAGTTGCAAACTTGCTGGCAAACTGTTTCTATTTACACATGCAGCAGACACAAAGCCACACTAGCATTCATTGTGAGTTGGATTTTTTTTTTTATGGAAATCTCTGAATCTTTAGCAGCTAATACATATCATGTCACAAAAAAGGACTCATGCGATCCATTATTTCTCTAGAAATATAACTGCTTTAAAGTTTCCACCAGATGTTGTTGGTGAAAGAGAGGAGTAAACTCACACACTGGAGTAGAGCGGTAGCTCTGGTAAGCACAGGAATAGCTGTCTGCAGGATCAACGTGACCTCCGTAAGAAGGAGATGTTTCTCCCTGAATCTTTGTTTCATTCTTGTACCAAAGGAAGGAAGGCCGGGCAGTAAGACAGCTGCTGTGACAAATCAGCTTAGGACCAGTTGAAGACCAGATCACCTGCACCTGCACATCTGGATCTGTGAACAAGGAACATGAATGTCATAAACAATTACGCCATGCACAATCTACCACTCTATATGTACACTTTGATCTCTTATCTAACCAGGTAAATGCTCTTTGTATGTAAAACATACACATACACAAAACCACAACTAATCAATAAGTGCATACGCTCCATGTTTGAAGCATATTTACTTCTTACTTAATACTTTCCCTTGTGTTAAATTTCAATTTTTAACTAACCAGGCATATATCAAAATGATCATTTTCAATATATATGAGAGCACACAATCTTCTTGTGTTATATATTTTAATATAACAATACATTGTATTGATCAGTACCTGTGACAGTCAGAGTTGTTCCAGGTAAACTGCTCCTCCATTCAAAGCTCGGTGTTATGAACTTGAAGTGATACTCAGCTGAGTCGCTCTCTCTCAGGTCAGAGATTCTCAGAGTGGAGCGTCCTCTCTCTGTTTCTACTTGAACACGACCTGCATACTGGGAGTCTTTACTAAGGTCTTCAGGCTGGGAAGGATTCTGCCAACGACGATCACGCTTACGACTGAACCAGAATGTTGATTTAATTGATGCAAGACTTTTGTAAGTGCAAGAAATGTTCACTGAAGAACCTTTGAAGGCGCAGATGCTTCTGTCAGTGTACGTCACTCTGTTGCATGAATGTCCACGGCCACCTGAAACATTCAATATTTTTTATTGTTATTATGACAACTGATGTCTTTACTGCAGTAATCCAAAGCTCGTTGTATTGCTGTGTTCAGGTTGTTTATGTCAAAGACACATGAAGAGATGGTACAAATCATTAGCTAAAAGTTCAAAACAACATAATGTTAGAGGAAGACTGTGGAGTAAACTCACACACTGAAGGAGAGGGGAAATCCTCGTATCCATTAAGGGCGCAGGAATAGCTGTCACCAGGATAAAAGTAGGCTGAATAAGAAGATGTTTTTTCATTTATTTTCTCTCCATTCTTGTACCAGATGTATGAAGAATGATCAGGGAGACAACTGCTCTGACACTTCAACTTTGCCCATGTACAGGGTTCAAAAGTGCATGGATTTAATTCATGTTTCTGCACCTGGAAACCTGGATTTGTAAAGAAACAGAATTATACTTTCAGACTGAACTGTCATCGTACACACATGTTAATAGACTTCAGAGATTCACAGTAATGCTTCCAAAATGTGGAGCATTTACAGTTAACCTACATAGTTTTCAACAATGATGTTACCTGTGACAGACAAGGTGACTCCATGTGAACCAGTATATCTTCCACCTTCTTGGTTTGTTGTGAACCTGAACTTGTACTCAGCTGAGTCGCTCTCTCTCAGGTCTGAGATTCTCAGGGTGCAGCTCTTTTTATGACACTTGTACTGCACACGACCTGAATACTTTGAGTCTGTTCTCAGATCCACAGGCTCTTTATCCAGCAACTTAGTGAACCAGAATGTTCTCTCAACTGTAGAATTTATACTGGATGGGTATGTGTAGCTGCAGGGTATGTTCACTGTTGATCCTTTAACAGCACAGATCTGAGTAGAGGTGTAAGTCACCCACCAGCCATCCTGACCCTGTATCACTGTAACACAGAGCACATCAAGAAGCACAATCAGACTCAGAACTACACCAGAGGACTGACTTGAATGTGAGAAGGTGCTTGGTTAAAGGTAACCGGGAACAGTTTGCACCTCAGAGTCATATTCACTGCAGTCACTGTCACAAATCCAACACAGCCTCACTCCCAGCGAGTCAAAAACCAACGCTTGATTCATCATGGAAGCTGTTTGTCACCCTTTGTACCTTTGAAGGTGTTTATTATTAAAGGTGAAAAAAAATCCAAACCATCATGGCCCTGTGTGAAAAAGTGATTGCCCCCCTTGTTAAAACATACTATAACTGTGGTTGTCCACACCTGAGTTCAATTTCTCTAGCCACACCCTGGCCTGATTATTGCCACACCTGTTCACAATCAAGGCACACTTAAATAGGAGCTGCTTGACACAGTAAGGTCCACCAGAAGATCCTTAAAAGCTACACATCATGCCGAGACCCAAAGAAATTCAGGAACAATTGAGAAAGAAAGTAATTGAGATCTATCAGTCTGGAAAGGGTTATAAAGCCATTTCCAAAGCTTTTGGAATCCAGCGAACCACAGTGAGAGCCATTATCCACAAATGGCGAAGACATGGAACAGTGGTGAACCTTCCCAGGAGTGGCCGGCCGCCCAAAATTACCCCAAGAGCGCAGCGACGACTCATCCAAGAGGTCACAAAAGACCCCACAACAACGTCCAAAGAACTGCAGGCCTCACTTGCCTCAGTTAAGGTCAGCGTTCATGCCTCCACCATCAGGAAAAGACTGGGCAAAAATGGCCTGCATGGCAGAGTTCCAAGGAGAAAACCACTGCTGAGCAAAAAGAACATCAAAGCTCGTCTCAATTTCTCCACAACACATCTTGATGATCCCCAAGACTTTTGGGACAACATTCTGTGGACCGATGAGACAAAAGTGGAACTCTTTGGAAGGTGTGTGTCCAAGTATATCTGGTGTAGAAGGAACACTGCATTTCATAAAAAGAACATTATACCAACAGTAAAATATGGTGGTGGTAGTGTGATGGTCTGGGGCTGTTTTGCTGCTTCAGGACCTGGAAGACTTGCCGTGATAAAAGGAACTATGAATTCTGCTGTCTACCAAGAGATCCTGAAGGAGAATGTCCGACCATCTGTTTGTGTACTCAAGCTGAAACGAACTTGGGTTCTGCAGCAGGACAATGATCCTAAACACACCAGCAAGTCCACCACCGAATGGCTGAAGAAAAACAAAATGAAGACTTTGGAGTGGCCTAGCCAAAGTCCTGACCTGAATCCTATTGAGATGTTGTGGTATGACCTTAAAAAGGCCGTTCATGCTCGAAAACCCTCTAATGTAACTGAATTAGGACAATTCTGCAAAGATGAGTGGGCCAAAATTCCTCCAGGACGCTGTAAAAGCCTCATTGCACATTATCGCAAACGCTTGGTTGCAGTTGTTGCTGCTAAGGGTGGCCCAACCAGTTATTAGGTTTAGGGGGCAATCACTTTTTCACACAGGGCCATGATGGTTTGGATTTTTTTCACCTTTAATAATAAACACCTTCATTTACAAATTGCATTTTGTGTTTACTTGTGTTGTCCTTGACTATTGTTTAAATTGGTTTGATGTTCCGAAACACTTAAGTGTGACAAACATGCAAAGGAACAGGAAATGAGGAAGGGGGCAAACACTTTTTCACACCACTGTATGTATTGATATCACACACAGACCAATGCAACCCGATCCAATCTCCTCTCTAAAACACTTCTTATACGTCTTGGGAGTCACACTGTGAAGAAATAAAGACTGTTCCTGCTTCTTCTCTGTGTTTCCTCCCTGGTCTTGTGTTGTAGTTTCTGTCTTGCGTTCCCTTGTGAGTGTTTGTATGTTCTGTTTCCTGTTTTTTATTTTTGATAGTCTGTGTGTAGTCTGCTTCTGTGTGCGTTCACGGTTTGCCTGTTCTTGCTATTTCACTTTACATTTGGACTCTCCCCTGAGGTTAGTTTTCCCTTTTCCCTGAGAACCTTTATTTTTGGATGTTTTTTCCCCTTCTGTTGTTTTTGGACCTTTTTGGATTTTCTCTGTACAACGGTAATAGACAATCTTTGGACACATCTAACAAGTCTGTGTTAGTGATCTCTTTTCCCGATGAACGACCTTTGTTCCCCCTCGGATGCCCATATGACGCGTAATGTGTGACGGACCTGCATTCCATTGGTTGAAAAGCATCAACAAATTCTCGCTAAGCATTATGGGAGATTTAAGCTGCTGCTAGCAACCATAGACAGTTAAAGAAGTGGAAAGTTAAGTTAGCCTACTTTTATAAATACGTCTGCTACGGAGCCCAAACGTGAGGTATAAGGCAACGGAGCCTTTCATACATTGTCGTGTTTCTCTAGAAATAAACAACGGACAAATAGAGTCTATAAACGCTTCAGATGTAAAGTCATTCGCTGTCAAAGTGGCGCCAAAATGAATGGCAGTCAATGGGATGCTAACTGCAGGTGATGGCTTTGTAGCATGAAAATGGCGCCATAGGAGCTACGCTTAGAGAGGAGAGGCTTACCCCCTTGGTAGCAACGACACTAGCGGCAGAAATGACCAAAAATGTGATAAATTATGGACATCAAGTGGATAAATCTTGGATGTAAGTGTAACAACCACCGAAAAATAGATACAAGTTCCAAAAAAAGCTGAAAAAGAAAAGATCCTTGGTGGGGTTATAAAATGGACACTTGTGTGACGCACGGGACAAGAACAGGACACGAAACCCTGTCTCCTGGGTGAAGTTCCTGTGTAGTTTGACCCATCCCCCCCCAAACCAACCTCTTTATGCAGATTTTAGGTAAACCTATAGGATATTTTATAACGGGTTTACAAAACGTCCTTCATGATACACTTTTAAAAGCTTGAAAAGATTTTACTTTAGAATGAGACAAATAACAGACTTTTTGACCAGAGACAATTTGGGCTTGTCATTGCGGGAGTGTTGCACAGGTGTAACTGTACGTACACACCGCCGCCGACTTGAGCTTCAAAGTTATAGGAAGTCATTCATTTTCAATGGAAGCTGGCTTCTCTCAGCTGCTAGACGCGGAAAATCAATCGGCATCACGTTTTGGGCTTGTTGAGCGACCGGATCGTCAAGCAGAAAGCTGAAATTTGGTCTACTTTATGGTAATGAGCTATTACGCTGTTCAGCGGCAAACAACCAGCAACCAATCAGAATATAGACGTCCTTCGCGCTGGCTGATTCCAGAATAACATACAATGTAAACTTTTGCTCCTACCAAAGCATTACTTCTGAGAAAATGGAGGAAAAGCTCATCATCGCCGTCGCTGGGTTCCCTATAACTTATATGACTCTGTTTGCGTATAGGGACCAGTTAATAAAAACCGAGACGTGGGACAAAATAGCTGGGATAGTTGCTGTCTCCGGTGAGTTGGTGAAGTGTGTGATGATAATTTCTATTATTTTTAACTAGGAGGGAATAATTGCACAACAATGAGCAGTGCACCATAGCATGCTAGTCTTTCTTGCATGATGTGAATGGTACAATCTGTTTGCAGATCATTTTACCCTCATTAAACGCGCAAAACTGATTTAAAGCATAAGAAGCATTTTAGTGTGGGAATGCATGCGTATTTCTACAGTTATCTATGTGCACTAAGCAGGGCATCATAGTGTTTGAAGGGGCGGTGAAGAAACGGGAACGGCATTGAACCTTCAATGCACTTTATCTGAAGAAACTGAATATTAATTATCAGAAGGGTGCAGTACGTGAAAATGTTATTAGCTTGGTTTGTTCCTGTTTTTGGTCAGGTCAGGGGTGTGAAAGTATAGAAAAATGCAGAACACGGATGTGAAACTATTTTAGGCCAGTATGTTGGCAACACGAAGTCTCATTAATGTTCCTACTGAGGTCAACAGCACTGTCTGGATCCTCTACTTTTTATAGCACCTATATATTTTTCTCTCAAAAGAAGCAGTCTGCTGCCTTTAATCCTTATTTTATTTATATTATTATTTTCATCCTCATACCCCTCAGCACATGGTGCTCTCTCTATATATATTAGCATGACAGCCAATTCAATAGTCTACACAGTCCACTTATCTTAAAATAAAAATAAAAAACACTTGACTCTCTGGAACGTGTTTTTTTTAAGTTTCAGTGTGCAGACAAATGGCTTGAAAAATATCAGTAACTTCTCAAATATGACCCATTTTATTCCCAGCTGTATAGCAAGAAAACGTCTGGTGTTGCAGGATTGCAGGTTAATATCACATAGTATCACATCATGGGTATTAACTCAATACATTTAGCTTAAACCTACCTTCCAACGAAGTCTTACAACTTGTCCTAAAAAGTGTCGGCTGTAGAATATAAATGTAGATGTACGGTACCTTGTACAGACAGAAGGAAGATAAATAACCCGCTCGCTGCTGCTGGTAGACTCATAGCTGCTCCTCTCGTCTCTCTCTGGCTTACATGTCAGTAGATACTGTACTGTGTATTATTAGATTTCAAAATATGCTTACAACAAAGGAGGATGTGGTCTTGAAAGGGAGCATGTAGGGAAACTACAGTTAAAAAAAAGCTGCCATGGCTTACTTCCTCTTTACGTTATTAACATGCATGCACAGCTGGATGACTGTACATCACCATATAAAAATCTGCAGGCTGTGCATGCACTTTCTAATATAGTGTAGACTATATGATAAAAGAGACTGAATGTCACAATGGCAGCCAGCTCCGAGTCTCACATTATCTTGCCTGCCATGTTTCCCTGCCATTTCAGATCCTGCCACTCCCCCCTGCCCTGCAGTTACCCCTGCTGCCTGTGACCGTACCTGCCTATACCATCACATCTGTTCCCACTTATTAGCCCTTACAGGCCCGTAGTTAGAAGGAACCCCCCGTCATGGATCCATAATTTAAGTCTGATTTTGTTGATATGTGAGCTACTTTTTTCTTCTTTTTTTTTTTAAATAAACCAAACCGAAGTCCTAATCTTGTTAAACTCACCCCTACTGTGAATGTGAAAGAGAAAGCAGGCAGCATTTACTAACGCTAGCAAACAGTCATCTGCAGGTAGTGTTTTCACTCGTGTGTGTTCTCTAAGATAGCAGCAGACTCTCATTTATATTTATATTCTGTGTTGTGTGACTGATGTACGTGTGCTGCTGTAACACCGTAATTTCCCATTTTTCTTGGGATCAATATCTATCTATCTATCTATCTATCTATCTATCTATCTATCTATCTATCTATCTATCTATCTATCTATCTATCTATCTATCTATCTTCACAAATTACAGCATACAAAGTCACCAAAATGAAGTATTTAAACCTCATGATTAAATACAAAATGAGTGTAAAAACTGCAAAAAGGTCCACTTTTTGATAAAAAAGCAACTCATTTGGCAATGGCTTGAATGTAACGGACGTTCATTAATATCAAAAAGTTACTGAATGTTTGTGATCTTGTTTTTTATGTTATTTTCAATTCTTGTCTCATCAAAGCAAACTGGTGAGTCAGCTTTATTTCAGGAAGCATTTGTTGTTTTAGGTTGTGAGTCACCACCAGAGTAAAGGTTTATTACATGGTTATACATATGGACACATAATGAGCAAGTGAGAAATGAGTCAGAGCAATTAAACATATTTAATTATTATTTCTTTTCATTTGCTGATTAACAAAAAAATAAAAACGTCATTCTCAAAAATAAACAGTTTGCTTGAAGCTAAATTCCTGACATGATGTTCAAACTGCAGAGTTGCTGTGCAAGCTGCAGCTTTATTTCAGTCAGCCACTGAAATACATATGGCTTATGTTTTGTTTTTTTCATTCAACCTTTATTTATCCTCGCGAGATCATTGAGCGGCGACCCTCATTATCAATGTCATCAAGTCATATTACAAAGACAACTACACAACAACAACTATCATAAGAAATATAGAAATACAATAAAACATTCAAAATTTGAAAAAGATTTGATAAATGATAAAATGCTAAAATGTATAAATTGATAAATGCAATTATGTAAAGCAGTTAGCAAAAGCAAGTAGAAGTTTGCAGGTTTGGACCCACATTTCTAAATTTTGCAAGAGGACAATTTGTTGAAATATAGGCTACTATATAATATATAATGTAATTGTACATGCTGTGAAATATTTGGACTTTGCTACACTTTGCTTTTTCTGGCAGGACAGGTGTCATGTGAAAGGGTGATTAATATTTCTTAAAAGCAATTTATTACATAAAATAACATTTTGCATCTTGAATTTTAAATCCTGAATTTACGTAATGTACCTGCACAGGTACAAATAAAGCTGCATTCCACTCAAACCGTATGCTACCTGCTGCTGCTTCTGAAAACTGGCAATGCAGACTTTTGGAGTTTTTGTTGAGGTAAATGTATCCACTTCAATGTTGACCTTTTTTTTGTTACCATCCAGGTGAGTCTCCACCAGGTTTGACTGCATCTTAAAGTGCCCATATTATGAATAATATGATTTGGGGTGTTATTTTGTGTCTCTGGTGCCTCCCCACGCATACAAACTTTGGTACAAATAACTATGGTGTTTTGAGTGAGATGTGGTTTCTGAATGTCCTCTGCCTCCAGTCTCCGGGTGATCTGTTCAAAATCTGAATGGCTTTCTACGTCACTAGCTGAGACAAGGTGGCTAATGGTAGCACATGCTAGCGCTAGCATGCTAGCATCCTAGCTCGTTCTCAATGGCAAAACACTGCTACAGAACTACTTCATGTCCCTGTTCTGCAGGTATTCCACAAGTGCCCCTCGTCTACAAGAAGTCTCCCAGCTAATCCTGCCTTGGACTGACCAAAGTTGGAGAAAGAGTTATCTAACTGATGTGATCTTACCGAGCTACTGAGCATGTGCAACTCCCAACAAAGATAACGTAGAAGTGTGATGTCTCACTCTGGAGCTAAAACAGAGACCTAAACACACAGGGTGAAAACAGGATCTGCAGCAATGTGCGGTACAACAAAAATATGTTTTTTTGAAAATATAACCATGAAAAAACCTATTCTTATACAACCTCAAAGTACAAGTATGAACCTGAAAATTAACATAATATGGGCGCTTTAAGAAAATCAAATACGTTTTGACAAGTTATTCTTCAGATATTGTTTGTCCCTCCATGCAGCGGACTCAACCTTTTCTGACCTTTACACCAGGTCTTCCTGCTCCTCTGGGTCTTCTGTCTGTGCTGCAGTGTGTGTGATGTTCTCATACGCAGGACAAGAGTCTAACTGATGGGGAGAGATGACATAATTCGAGACAAAAGCCTCATGAACGTGATTTGGATACAGTTAGATTTCATCAGTGGTTTAGATTAAGAAAGATAATAATGTAATTTCTCTTCATGAACTCTAAAATTAACAACTTTAAACAGCATTGCCAGACCTTCCTCCACAGCGCTGTGTAGGATGGTCGGGCTAGTCCACACAGCATTCTTGGATTGATGAAAAAGGGACTCTGGTTTATTGGCATTTCTTTAAACCAATCGTAATTGTGTTGGGCGGCGCTGATCGCTGGAAAAAAAACCCGGTGCCACTGCCAAATAGCTTTGGGAAGGAATTTGTTTTGGTGGAACGTGTGTATGTTTAAGTTTTTAAAAAAATACAGTGTTATATTATAAATGAAACTACCCAACTATATGCAGTCCTACAAGTCCAGCTGAAATAAACAGCTGACTAAACACTCAGTTGATCAGAACTGTTTGGATTGTTTCCTGTTTCTAAAATGTGAGGATTTTTCTGCATTGAGTAGAAAACTTGTGATAAAGAAATATATACCAAGAAATGAAAGAAACAATATGATTCGCTAACACTGGCAGTAAATTATTGCAATTTTAAGCTAATTCTGTATTGGTATTTTTATAAATTACAGGCTTACCAGCCGAAAAATGATATGAAATGACCAACGCTGCATGTCGTAAAATGCATAAAATACAGTATATCAACTTAATCCGAATACTCATAAATGTGTGTCTAACCTGCTTGAACACTGTCTAAGGTAGCAAGGTGGGTGCATGACGGTGTGTGTGGGGGGGGGGGGGGGGGCCCGGAGGGCAGGGGGAGGGGTTAGAAGGAGCACTGAGGAAATGCTTCCTTCAAATCTTACTAGTTTCTCAACATTACCAACCCTGCATTTTGATGTGTGTTGTGATCAGACCCTTGGGTGTTTGCTGACTGTGCTGTACAGTGCAGATAAATTCTCCGCAGCATCTTGATTTCTTGATCTGTGAATGAAGAAAAACATACTTAGAGAATGAAAAACCCAGAAAATAAAAATCATTATAACGGTGAGAATAAAGACATTTTCTGATGGACTCACTTTGTGGTAGCACTGGCCCTCTTAAGGTTGACAGTAGTGTACTCCACATTCTCATCCTCCTCTTCTTCTTTGTGTCGGTGGGGCTGAGCTAGCCTGATGTTGGAGTAGAGAGCCTCTTCCTGGTTTTTAGAGAAGGTCACGCTGGCATAGCAAAGGTCGTCCTGCTGCTCTGCTGGAGCTCTCTGGACTGGAGCTGAAGGGCTGTCATACACTGAACCCATGTTTTCCTGACGGGGAACATTGACAAGAGTCCTCAGCTACATAGGTGAGTGTTTAAAGGTCCCATACTAAGGTCGTTTTTAGGTCCATACTTGTATTTTGGATTTCTCCTTGAACATGTTTACATGCTTTAATTCTAAAAAGACACCTTATTTTCCCCATACTGCCTGTTTGAATATACCTGTATTCACCCTCCATCTGAAACGCTCCGTTTTAGCGCCTGTCTCTTTAAGCCCCTCCTGAAAATCCTTGTCTGCTCTGATTGGTCAGTGTTTCCGGGTCTTCTGCATCTGCACTCTATGTATCTATGCACCATCACTGCCACCAGAAAATGACTGTAACAGCAGTCTAGTGGTGCTTTGTACCTGTATATAGTATTACTGAGACATCAGAACCGTATGGAGTCCTAACAGCTTGTTTAAAGGCACAGTTTCTGGACTGTCTGCATTTCCCTGTGGATTGAACATTTTGATGCATTTGCAGTATTTATATAGCACCTCAACCTGCTTTATAATGAAAAAAACAAATATGGGACCTGTAAGTATGATTTGTATTGGCCTGTAAAACAAAATCCTCATATTGTAAAGCATCTGCAGGGTTAAAGGTGAGGAGCTTGTTCTGCAGTTCCAGTGAATTTACAAATACTTCCCCAGGCGTTACAAATTCCTGGTTTCAACATTTATTTCATGTTCTCTGTTGTGGGATCAAGTCTAATTTTCAAAGCCAAAAGTGAACCACAGGTTTGAGGTCACTTCTGTTGTTGTCGGTGTAATGCCTACTGATCACCAGCAGAGGGAAACGCAATTCAAGGATTGCATAATTTCCCTTTATTTACAAACCCTATCATGTCTGTGTGGACGGAGAGGTTTATATTATTTCTACAGTGTCCCTGTCTCAGCACCTTATAATTTAGCAGAGGACATGAAGCATTAATCAACTGTTTCCAGGTGAGAGAGGACTCTGACTGAACTCTTCTTCTGACCTGAGTTTGGTTGTCTGGTCGCCCTCGTTGCTCGGTGATTCGTTTCAAGGACCTTTTTCTTCTGCAAAGGAGAAAGAATGAACCATCAAATTAATCATCTAAATACAAATCTAAACGACTAAGTGAATTAAGAATGCGTTTCTGAATGACGTCACAGTAAAACTGAACTGCTCACCTAATAAATAGGAAGGCACAGAGGAATATGATAGCCAGGAAAATAGCAGTGATGGATCCAGCAGCTACTGATTTCATTGAACCTGGGAAACAGTGATGAAACCAGACGATTCATTATGGAATTACAAGTTGTTTTGGTTTTTTAGCAACTGATAATTAGACATGAGATCATAGATCCTCAGACAGATGCAGTCCACATAATGACTCATGTGTTATGTATGTGTGTTTTGCTTAAAGTAATAAAATATAAAGATTATCTTTCCAACAATGTGTGTTAATGTGAGTTTTTATAAATGTCAAACCTGGATTAGTAATTATTGTTTTGTGCAAACATTTAATTTGCAAATGTATTCATGTTGACATCTATTTGTCATTAGATAGGTAGATAAAGAACTGGAAGGTTAAGATCATGTGGGAGTAAATGGGGGAGTATGTCTGACTTAATGTACCTGCTACAGTCAGATGTAAGGTGGAGGTCTGACGTCCTCTTCTGTTCTGGGCTTCACAGGAATAATTCCCACTGTGTTCAGGTCTAACATCAGTGATGGTGAAGATCTGTCCTGATGCTTTTGGTGAGTCTTCATTCTCCTTGTACCAGGTGTAGTTAGCTGCTGGGTTAGCATCACTGCTACAGGTCAGAGTCACTGAACTGCCCTCCACTATCTCAGCAGAGGGACTCACTGACACAGAGGGACGCTTTGGACCATCTGGAGGAGACATTAACATGAATAACTTAAATATTAGAGGATATGAAAAAATGAATTATTTAATTATTAACACTTTTCTATCTTTTAAACTATCCCTAGTATTTGTCCATGGCAGATTCCAGTGTGCAGATCACTTCCTTGTCATGTTTTGTAAATAATTCTGCTGATTCTGTTGTTGGTGAAGACTGAACCTTGAGTTTTATAAAAACGTCATTCTGAAGAATGAACACAAAAAGAGTTTAAAGCTGAACTCAAAAGCTTGCACCTGCACACTATCGCCCTCTGCAGCAGTGAGAGGGAACTGGCATGATGTTCAAACTACAATACATGCAATACAATCCAACTCATTCAATACAAATGAACAACTAGCTCAGTTTGACAGAGCTGAGCTAATGTTTTTCAATGTGTAAAAATACACCATATAAGATATACTGTACATGCTGTGGAAGAGTTGGACTTTACTGGCTTTCTCTGCCAGGACAGCTGGGATGTTACAGGGTGAACTATATTTCTTAAAAGTAATTTACTACAAAAATATCACTTTGCATACCAAGTCAAATCCTGAACTGAGTCCAGTTATGTTATGTACCTGCACAGGTACAAATAAAGCTGCATTCTTCTCAAATCTTCTGCTACTTGCTGCTTCTAAAAAACTGAGAATGAAAACATTTGGAGACCTAAACTGTTCCAGGATTGTGTTCTTGCTGACAAAATTGTGCTTGGGTTTAAGTTTTAGCCCAGTTTTTAGGTAATGAGTGGCCCAAAGATATTTACTCATAAGTAATAATAAGTAGGTTTGAATGTTCTAATGTTTTCTACTTACACTGGACATCTATGAATAGAGATGTAGAGTTGATGTGTCCGTGCTGATTCTCAGACTTGCAGTAGTAGTTCCCTCTGTCCTCAGAGCTGATGGAGGTGAAATGGTAGATGCCTTGTTGTCCATGAGGCAGTGTTTGGTTCTCCTTGTACCAGGTGTAGTTAGCTGCTGGGTTAGCATCACTGCTACAGGTCAGAGTCACTGAACTGCCCTCCACTATCTCAGCAGAGGGACTCACTGACACAGAGGGACGCTTTGGACCATCTGGAGGAGATGTGTTAACAGAGATTACTCTAGGTTAAAGGTGACTCACATTTAGACTTCGACGGTGATCTGACTACATTGATGTGTGATGGTTTAAGTCCTAAAACTGCACAAAACCCCTAAAGTCTCCTGGAGCTGCTCAGTGAATATCAGAAGACTGTGAATGGGAAGCAAGAGCTAGAGCTGAAGGAAGTAGTTATGATCAGTACAAATCCTTTACTCTAAAGACGGGACAGATTTAAGCTTTTTAATTTTAAATAAACTGTTTTTACTCACATTTCACATTAACAGAGAAGGCGTTAGATGTCCTCCTCCCAAGTTTGTTCTCAGCTGTACAGGAATACTGTCCAGAGTCAGACGACTGGACGGGGCTGAAGACGAGCTGTGGTCCTTCACTGAGACGTTTAAAGACTGGCTTCCACTTGTACCAGGTGTATTTAGCTGCTGGGTTAGCATCACTGCTACAGGTCAGAGTCACTGAACTGCCCTCCACTATCTCAGCAGAGGGACTCACTGACACAGAGGAACGCTTTGGACCATCTGGAGGAGACATTAACATGAATAACTACATGAATCACTACAGGAAGTTCCATATTAAATCTACACTACATGAAGTTATAAGGCTCCACTAAATGGTGTTGTGTTGGAAGAATGTTGAGTAAACTCACACACTGAAGGAGAGGGGAAATCCTTATATCCTTGAAGAGCACAGGAATAGCTGTCTGAATAACTGTTTACATGATAATAATAATATAATGTTTGTCCCGGAATTTCCTGTCCATTCTTGTACCAGACATAGGAAGGCTTTTTAGGTAGACGACAACTGCTCTGACACTCCAGCCTGTTAGAACGTGATATCACCTGGAGACCTGGATCTGTGAAGAAGGAACATGAATGTTATGTTAGACAAAACTGTCAACATACACACAACACATCATATTATTGTTTTCTAGAACTTGAACATTTAGAAATTATTAACGTATGAATAGAAATGTTACCTGTGACAGACAAAGTGACTCCAG
>JABXJD010000050.1:850000-935000 GCA_013375575.1 Percina caprodes | reverse complement strand
GACAGTGTCAAGAATATTGTTGGACTTAATGACAAAGCAAGGAAGAAGACATTTTTAGAAGGTTTTACGGCAGACTCTGCACTGGCACAGGAGTTTAACAAGTTTTATTCTAGGTTTGATGTCCACGATTATAGTAAAGAAACGGGTGGATTAAGGGACAGTCTATTTAACTCTGGTCTTTTTACTCCTTTTATTTCTGAACGCAACGTTGTGAACACTTTTAAACATAGCAAATCTTGTACTAGCCCTGGCCCGACAACATTAGCAGCCGCATGCTGACACACTGTGCAGACCAATTAGGCTTCATTTTTTATCATATTTTTAACCTGTCTTTGTGCCAACAGAGTCCCAAACTTATGGAAACAATCTACAATTATTCCCATCGCGAAAAGTAACCATCCAAAAATCCTGAATGACTATAGACCTGTGGCTCTAACTTTATTAGTTATGAAGTCCCTTGAAAAACTGATAAAGAAAGAACTGCTGGGTAGGATTGAACACCTCCTCGACCCCCTGCAGTTTGCATACAGAGCCAACAGGGGGTTGCAGGATGCTACCATAACTCTGCTCAATCTCATATACAAGCATCTAGAGGGTAACAAAAACCATGTTAGATTGCTGTTTGTTGATTTCTCGTCTGCCTTCAACGCCATCCAGCCCCATTTCTTGGTGCAGAAGCTCATAGAAAATTTTGGGTTGGACTGCAATCTGGTGGGCTGGATTTTGGACTTTCTTACTAACAGGACACAGAGAGTGAGAGTAAATGGTCATCTTTCTGATATATCAGTGACATCAACCGGCTCCCCTCAAGGCTGTGTTCTCTCACCTCTTTTATATATTATGTACACTAATGACTGCCGCAGTGAACTGACCAATAACTACATTGTAAAGTTTGCTGATGATACAGTCATAGTAAGTTTAATGGACACCACTGAAACATCTCACGGCCCTGTAATACCCTATTTTTTAAACTGGTGTAAAGAAGCCTTTTTAGACTTAAATGTTACAAAGACAAAGGACATGTGCATTGATTTTAGACGTCACTACCCAACTCCTGAAAAGACGATTATAGATGGAAAAGAGGTTGAAATTGTTGAGTCATACAAGTATCTGGGAATCATCATTGATAACAAGTTGACCTTTGAATTAAACACAGATATGATGAGTAAGAAAAGTCAGCAACGTCTCTTCTGTCTGAGAAAGCTAGCTAAGTTTCAAGTGAACAGATCCCTGATGACATTGTTTTATAAATATTTTATTGAGTCTGTCTCTACCTTTTCATGTATTTGCTGGTACGCTTCTCTGAGTTTAAAACGGAAAAATACATTAACAACGGTAATTAAAGTTAGCAGCAAAATCATTAGGATTCAGCAGATGACACCAACTGATCTGTATAACAGACATGTGCTTACAAAGGCAGAATCCATCATGTATGATAGTTCTCACCCCCTGAATGCAGAATTTAAATTGCTTCCCTTCCGGTTCCTGTTTCAGTCAGCCACCGGCCAAAACTAATAGGTATAAATTCTCCTTCGTCCCCTCTGCTATCTCTCTGCTTAACTCAGGCAAGAATAGGTAACGTCGGCACAGAAGGGACTTTCAATGATGTGGTATTTATTTTCCCCATTCGGTTTGATAATGTATTTTAATTGATGTTGTCGTCTTTGTTTTCATGTATTGTGTGTCAATTTCTTGCTACTGCAGCAAAATGAATCGCCCCTCGGGGACAAATAAAGGTCTTGAATTGAATTGAATTGAAAATTGTGCTTGGGTTTAAGCTTTTTCCCAGTTTTTAGGTAATGAGTGGCCCAAAGATATTTACTCATAAGTAAAATAATAAGTAGCTTTGAATGTTCTAATGTTTTCTACTTACACTGGACATCTATGAATAGAGATGTAGAGTTGATGTGTTAAGCTTTTTAATTTTAAATAAACTGTTTCACTCACATTTCACATTAACAGAGAAGTCGTTAGATGTCGTCCTCCCAAGTTTGTTCTCAGCTGTACAGTAATACTGTCCAGAGTCAGAGGACTGGACGGAGCTGAAGACGAGCTGAGGATCTTCACTGGGTGGTTTGAAGTTTCCATTCCCCTTGTACCAGGTGTAGTTAGCTGCTGGGTTAGCATCACTGCTACAGGTCAGAGTCACTGAACTGCCCTCCACTATCTCAGCAGAGGGACTCACTGACACAGAGGGAAGCTTTGGACCATCTGGAGGAGACATTAACATGAATAACTTAAACATTAGATTACTTAAACATTAGAACAAATGACAAATTAATTATTTAATTATTACTTTTATTTAACACTTAAACTATCCCTAACTATTGTCATGTTTTGTAAATAATTCTGCTGATTCTGTTGTGGGTGAAGAGTGAACCTTGAGTTTTATTTTGGAAATAAATAAATGTAGAGCTCTTGGCCATGACATCATAAATCATCAAGTAATGGAGCGTCTTAATAACAGAATTATTAAGCATAAAATGAGTGATTGTTGTTTCTATGAATAATCCTGCTGCACCTACATTAAGAATCAGAAGACTCCAGTGAGATCACGTCTGAAATCATCATTGTATTGTAATGTCAGTGTGTTTGTGTCCTGACACAGTAAACTCACACACTGGAGGAGAGGGGGACTTCTCATGTCCTTTCAACGCACAGGAGAAGACGTCTGTGGGATCAAACTGGACTGTATAAGTAGATGTCTCCACCCGGGTAATGTGTCTTTCATTATTAAACCAGACGTAGGAGAGATGATCAGCTGGACTGCAGCTGCTGTGACACTTCAGCTCTGCATAGGTCCCAGACTGCTGGACTGTTACTGTGATCACCTGCACCTGCAGAGCTGGACATGAGAACAAGAAACAATATTTTATCACAGGTTCTAAAAAAATAAATAAAGATGTACATAATAACTGATCGTTATCAACATGTTCAGTGTTTTTAAATGTACTGTGTTGGTGTATTTCCATCAGTTAGTGTTGATCAGTACCTGTGACAGTCAGAGTTGTTCCAGGTAAACTGCTCCTCCATTCAAAGCTCGGTGTTATGAACTTGAAGTGATACTCAGCTGAGTCGCTCTCTCTCAGGTCAGAGATTCTCAGAGTGGAGCGTCCTCTCTCTGTTTCTACCTGAACACGACCTGCATACTGGGAGTCTTTACTAAGGTCTTCAGGCTGGGAAGGATTCTGCCCTCGACGACTACGATCAGGACTAAACCAGAATGTAGATTTAATTCATGAATGTCCATGGCCACCTGAAATATTCAATATTTTTTATTGTTATTATGACAACTATAGTCTTTACTGGTGTAATGCAAAGCTCGTTGTATTGCTGTGTTCAGGTCGTTTATGTCAAAGACACATGAAGAGATGGTACAAATCATTAGATAAAAGTTGAAAACAGCGTAATGTTAGTGGAAGACTGTGGAGTAAACTCACACACTGAAGGAGAGGGGAAATCCTCGTATCCATTAAGGGCGCAGGAATAGCTGTCAGGAGGATAAAAGTAGGCTGAATAAGAAGATGTTTCTTGATTTATTTTCTCTCCATTCTTGTACCAGATGTATGAAGAATGATCAGGGAAACAACTGCTCTGACACTTCAACTTTGCCCATGTACAGGGTTCAAAAGTGCATGAATTTAATTCATGTTTCTGCACCTGGAAACCTGGATTCATAAAGAAACAGAATTATACTTTCAGACTGAACTGTCATCGTACACACATGTTAAATACTTCAGATATTTACAGTAGTGCTTCCAAAATGTGGAGCATTTAGAGTTAACTTAAATAGTTTTCAACAATGATGTTACCTGTGACAGACAAAGTGACTCCATGTGAACCAGTATATCTTCCACCTTCTTGGTTTGTTGTAAACATGAACTTGTACTCAGCTGAGTCGCTCTCTCTCAGGTCTGAGATTCTCAGAGTGCAGCTCTTTTTATGACACTTGTACTGCACACGACCTGAATACTTTGAGTCTGTTCTCAGATCCACAGGCTCTTTATCCTTAGTGAACCAGAATGTTCTCTCAACTTTAGCATTTTTACTGGAGGGGTATGTGTAGCTGCAGGGTATGTCCACTGTTGATCCTTTAACAGCACAGATGTGAGTAGAGGTGTAAGTCACCCCCCAGCCACCCTGACCCTGTATCACTGTAACACAGAGCACATCAGGAAGCACAATCAGACTCAGAACTACATCAGGAGACAGACGGCCATTTGTAGTGAAGATGCTTCAGAGTCACATCCCAAGTCAGTGTGAGACAAGATAATCTAATAGTACCAACTTGTTTTGGGGACGAGGACAAACTTGACTGAACTCAGACTGCTTTACTAGAACTGAGCTTAACACTGTATCACACAGGTTTCTCTTATATTTGTACTTCTTTGTTGGGGACTTTCTAACATCTGTTTTTATAAATGTGTATATGAATCAAGTATTAATGTCATAATGTCAACTCTGAGGCGAGGGCGAAGAGTGTGACATTTAGATAACACACACAGACTTGTTCCAGAGAGAGAAATAGCAATGAAAAAGAAAAGAAGAAAAACTAGAACTGCACCCAGTTACAACGGGGTCCAAGCCTCCCCGCGCAAGTCGTCCCCAGGGACCCGGGGAGCGCACGAAACGGAACCCGAAGTGAACCGGCGGGGGGGGGCAAACGTCGGGAAATACGGATAGGCGCTCATAACGGTACGGATTAATAGCACAATGACTCCAAATAAACTCTGGGCTCCTAGGCTGGATGCAAAAGCTTGATAAAAAGGCCCAAAATGGTCTACGTTGATTATAGCGCCCCCTAATGGCCTATCTTTACCAAATGTGGCACAGAGCCTCCGGGCGGCATGCTAAACAATCATTACAGGTTTGGTTTCGATAGCATTTATTGTGGCAGAGATATTGCAATTGCAAATTTCCCATTTAAATGCATTGAGAGGCATGAACAACACCGGAGAGGCATGAACAACACTGGTCACAAGTGATATGTTGATACCATTTAATGTGGCCGAGATATGATATGATATGTGTTTGTTACGTTACTACAGAAACTTTGTTTGGTCGTCAAATGCGCACACGTTAACGTAGCAACATTCTTTATACAACTTTTTGTCAGGGCCATCTGGAGATGCTACAAACCAGGTTTCGTGCAGGTCTGTCACACGGCCTAGGACGAGGTCGAAAAAGTTAGTTTTGCACTTGTCACGTCATATTGCAAAAATAATTGTCCACAAAAATGGGCGAAGCCTATATCATGTGACTCGGCCTGATGTAGTGAACACGTGGATATGAAACATTTTAACGTGGGATGTATAATGTGAAAAGTATATGCAAAAACACGTTTGACGTCATTGCAGCGCCACCTAGTGGTCCAAATGTGTAATATCTGGTAGTTCTGGTCAGCTACCCACTGTACATCTACCCTGTTAATTTCAAGTAAATCACTTGGTGGAAGTGGTTAATGCAGACGTTGGCCCATAGATATGAGATATAAACTTGTTGTATTTGTAGCGCCCCCTAGTGACCAATGTTTGTGAAATTTGTTTCAGAGCCTCAGAGAGTCATACCAAGGAATATTCTAAAGTTTGGCTTTGATAACATTTATTTTGGCCGAGATATGGCAAAGTCGATTTTTTCAGAGTTAGCTACACAAATTTGTTTGCCCGTAATATGCGCAATTTTTATTCTATAATAAATTCTTTATACAACATTGTGTCAGGTCGGTCGGGAGATGCTATGTGCCAAGTTTCGTGCAGATCCATTGCACGGTCTAGGAGGATTTCAAAAAAAGTTGGTTTTTGATCAATCGCGATTTTTCACACAAAGTCTAGGCGGAAATAGGCGTGGCTTATATCACGAGATTCAGTAGGATCCAGGGAACGCGTGGATATACAGATTTTAAATTTCAGATGTACGGTTTGGGAGTTATAGGGCCAAACGCGTTTTTTCTGCTATAGCGCCACCTAGTGGTGGACGTGGGTCAATTTTTGCGTCTGAGGTCTTTGCGGAGTTTTGCAAGAGTGTATGGCTGCAGCCTGGAGCGTCCCATATCATCCGTCCCGTCTCATGCGGTCTCGTCTCATGCGGAGGTGTGTCCAATAGTAAATTCAGAGGGTCAAAAATACGAAATCGTGAATAATTTTCCAGATGGAGTCACGGGGAAATTCATTACCACGTTTGTTGCAATCAAAGTAACAATTTTGCCATAAATACAGTTTGCTCATTCCTGAATGTTATGGTTGTGTTGACGAGATAAATGCAGACTATCGTCTGGAATAAAATAAGCCTGCGTCAACTATCAAGCTAATGAATGAAATACTTTTAATAATAATAATAATAATACTTTCATACAATACAACACAAAATACAACGCTGGCGCGGAAGTGGAAGACAAATACAATCGCATTCTGGCCCAAGGCCGTGGCAGCAGAGATACGCAGTCGGATGCAGGACGGGTCCCGGAGACCCGAAGACCGAGGCCGCGGTGGTAGAAAAATACAACCGCATTCTGCCCCGGGTCCCAGAGACCCGACAGCATTCTGCCCCGGGTCCCAGAGACCCGACCGCATTCTGCCCCGGGTCCCAGAGACCCGACCGCATTCTGCCCCGGGTCCCAGAGACCCGACAGCATTCTGCCCCGGGTCTCAGAGAGCCGACCGCATTCTGCCCCGGGTCTCAGAGAGCCGACCGCATTCTGCCCCGGGTCTCAGAGAGCCGACCGCATTCTGCCCCGGGTCTCAGAGAGCCGACCCCATTCTGCCTTGGGTCCCAGAGAGCCGACCCCATTCTGCCCCGGGTCCCAGAGAGCCGACCGCATTCTGCCCCGGGTCCCAGAGAGCCGACCGCATTCTGCCCCGGGTCCCAGAGAGCCGACCGCATTCTGCCCCGGGTCCCAGAGAGCCGACCGCATTCTTCCCCGGGTCTCAGAGAGCCGACCGCATTCTTCCCCGGGTCTCAGAGAGCCGACCGCATTCTTCCCCGGGTCCCAGAGAGCCGACCCCATTCTGCCCCGGGTCCCAGAGAGCCGACTCCATTCTGCCCCGGGTCTCAGAGAGCCGACCCCATTCTGCCCCGGGTCTCAGAGAGCCGACCCCATTCTGCCCCGGGTCCCAGAGACCCGACAGCCGAGGCAGCGCCAGCAGAGCTATGCAGTCGAATGCTCTCGCTATGCTGATAAGTAGTTGTATTTTCAGCAGTGTTCCAGTAAAGTGTGAAAACAATATAGAATATAAAATAAAGAGTAAAGAGTCTTGGAAAAAGTGTAACATGTTTACACAACCATAACATTCAGAAATGAGAAAACTGTATTTATGGCAAAATTGTTACTTTAACTGTTTTTAACGTTTTTCAATTGATTGCAACAAATGTGGTCACGAATTTCCCCGTGGATCTGGAAAATGATTCGCGATTTCGTAGTTTTGACCCTCTGAATTTATCGTTAGACACACCTCCGAATGAGACAAGACCGCATGAGACGGGACAGATGACATGGGACGCTCCAGGCTGCAGCCATACCCGTCTTGAGTTTTGGACCAGTCCTGAAAATGGCACGTCGCCACCATGTACGGTTTAGGCTGCAGTGGCAGTTTTATGCGGAGAAGAATAATGAAGAAGAAGAAGAAGAAGAAGAAGAAGAAACTCTAGGAAAACAATAGGGTTCCACAGCCCTGCTGTGTGCACGCATCCTCGGGCTTGGACCCCTAACTAGCGCTGGTCCTCTCTTAGAGACACAGGACACTGGAAGGGCACTCTGAGAGCAGACCTCCACCAAGCCATGTCCTACTATTTCACTATGGAAATGCAGTGGGAATCCCAGTCTGAAAATCATTTTTCTGACATTACGTGAATGTAGCTCAACTGCCCTGCCTCGCAATGTTTTTTAGGGTTTCATAAAAAAAAGGAGCCAGTGTTTTTTATGTATTCCTGCTGACAGACAGACCAACAAACAAACCAACAGACTAACAAATTACACCAAAAACATCAACTTTTTAACAGAGAAGTCACTTAAAAACACTCAGAGCTCACAGTATCAATCTAGAAATTGGGAACTCTCTGACATGCGCAGTACGCGCAAGCATGTCTGTCCTCTCTGCACACACACACACACACGCACAAACACACACACACACACACACACACACACACACACACATACACACACACACACACAGAGGCGCGGACGGAGCGAAGCTACGATGCCTCGACAGTTTCTCTGAGTCAGGCAGTGCCGGTAAAGCGGTTTGCAAGTGTAGTTACATTTTGTTAAAGTCCACGCGGACAGCGTTTGCTGCAAAATAAAATAAGGGCGAGCCGAAAGCACGTGGTGCAGATACAGACAGGCAGGCAGGCACAGCAGGGTTCTTACTGCCCTGGGGACTGACTGACAGGCTGCAGATTGGAGGCAAAGGCAACCTATTTCTATACTGTAGCACATTTAAGCAACATGCAATTCAAAGTAGTTTACATAAAACATTAATATACATACACTACCGTTCAAAAGTTTGGGGTCACATTGAAATGTCCTTATTTTTGAAGGAAAAGCACTGTACTTTTCAATGAAGATAACTTTAAACTAGTCTTAACTTTGAAGAAATACACTCTATACATTGCTAATGTGGTAAATGACTATTCTAGCTGCAAATGTCTGGTTTTTGGTGCAATATGTACATAGGTGTATAGAGGCCCATTTCCAGCAACTATCACTCCAGTGTTCTAATGGTACAATGTGTTTGCTCATTGGCTCAGAAGGCTAATTGATGATTAGAAAACCCTTGTGCAATCATGTTCACACATCTGAAAACAGTTTAGGTCGTTACAGAAGCTACAAAACTGACCTTCCTTTGAGCAGATTGAGTTTCTGGAGCATCACATTTGTGGGGTCAATTAAACGCTCAAAATGGCCAGAAAAAGAGAACTTTCATCTGAAACTCGACAGTCTATTCTTGTCCTTAGAAATGAAGGCTATTCCATGCGAGACATTGCTAAGAAATTGAAGATTTCCTACAACGGTGTGTACTACTCCCTTCAGAGGACAGCACAAACAGGCTCTAACCAGAGTAGAAAAAGAAGGGAGGCCGCGTTGCACAACTGAGCAAGAAGATAAGTACATTAGAGTCTCTAGTTTGAGAAACAGACGCCTCACAGGTCCCCAACTGGCATCTTCATTAAATAGTACCCGCAAAACACCAGTGTCAACATGTACAGTGAAGAGGCTGCGGGATTCTGGGCTTCAGGGCAGAGTGGCAAAGAAAAGCCATATCTGAGACTGGCCAATAAAGGAAAAAGATTAAGATGGGCAAAAGAACACAGACATTGGACAGAGGAAGACTGGAAAAAGTGTTGTGGACGGATGAATCCAAGTTTGAGGTGTTTGGATCACAAAGAAGAACGTTTGTGAGACGCAGAACAAATGAAAAGATGCTGGAAGAATGCCTGATGCCATCTGTTAAGCATGGTGGAGGTAATATGATGGTCTGGGGTTGCTTTGGTGCTGGTAAGGTGGGAGATTTGTACAGGGTAAAAGGGATTCTGAATAAGGAAGGCTATCACTCCATTTTGCAACGCCATGCCATACCCAGTGGACAGCGCTTGATTGGAGCCAATTTCATCCTACAACAGGACAATGACCCTAAACACACCTCCAAATTGTGCAAGAACTATTTAGAGCAGAAGCAGGCAGCTGGTATTCTATCGGTAATGGAGTGGCCAGCGCAGTCACCAGATCTGAACCCCATTGAGCTGTTGTGGGAGCAGCTTGACCGTATGGTACGCAAGAAGTGCCCATCCAACCAATCCAACTTGTGGGAGCTGGTTCTGGAAGCGTGGGGTGCAATTTCTCCAGATTACCTCAACAAATTAACAGCTAGAATGCCAAAGGTCTGCAATGCTGTAATTGCTGCAAATGGAGGATTCTTTGACGAAAGCAAAGTTTGATGTAAAAAAAATCTTATTTCAAATACAAATCATTATTTCTAACCTTGTCAATGTCTTGACTCTATTTTCTATTCATTTCACAACGTATGGTGGTGAATGAGTGTGACTTTTTCAGGAAAACACAAAATTGTTTGGGTGACCCCAAACTTTTGAACGGTAGTGTATGTAAATATAAAGGCCATGCCAGTGATTGAGTTTACGGATGGACAAAGCAGGCCAACCAGCCCAAGCATACAGGGATCAATGGTGAGTTAGGGCCTTAAGATATGTTATGAACCTCAATGCTCCATGGTCTATTATCTAAGAAGTGAAGGCATTAGGAAGATTCATATATAAAACATAATCACCATAAACACAGACATAAAAGTAGCAGCAACAAGTTTCCTTTTTGCATCAAAAGAAAAGCGAGACTTATTTCTGAAATAAAAACCAAGCTCAGCTTCTTTTTCCTCACAAGTTGTTGAATGTGAGGCTTAAAAGAGAGAATCATCAATTAATAATCTTAGGTATTTATATGAAGATGCAGACTCAGTCACAGAGCCCTGAAACGTAAGAAAAGATGAAACGTATACGTAGATGTACAGTACCTTGTACAGAGAGAAGGAAGACAACAAATCCACTCGCTGCTGCTGTTAGACTCATAGCTGCTCCTCTCGTCTGTTAAATCAGCAGGTAGACCACATACATGAGGAGTACTGTGTGTCAGGAACTCACAATAAACATGTCATGCCTCCCTCTTTTAATGAATTAATGTAACTGTAGAGTACCTATGATACAATAAAACATGTCGGCAGATAAAATAATGTACACAGGATGTATACAGCATCAATAAACTGTTTCTACTTACAGTGAAGACTGATGTCGTCTTTAAAGATGCCTCTCCTCTGCTGTCAGTGAGCATTACACGGATATCAGGCTATTAAAGACTACATTTCCTTCCTCTTTTGATCATTAATATGCACAATGACTCACACGTCAGTACATACCCACCAAACAACAAACTCATGTTGTTTTACAGACTATTAACTTAAAAGAGGAATACGTCACACAGTCTGCAGGTGTAGTGAACAACCAGGAATGTATTTGATCTGTGAACCAGGAGGCAGTTTCACTGAACAGGATTATTAATCCCCCTCTTATGATTAATAATCATAAGAGGGGGACTGGAAAATGGCATAATTGTTTTTTTCTTGGTTTGTCTCTTCTCTGTTTTTGCGGTCAGGTTGCTTCTCAAAGCAGACACCAGCAGAACACTGAGGTGTGAAAAGCTCACACCTCTGTTAGAGTTAAACAAATATAGACATGTTGGGTGTGTTTGTTTGCTTGTGTGTGTTTGATTTTTTTTAACCATGTTTGTGGGGTCCAAAAACCATGTTGGGGGTCCCTACAGCTTTGTGGGGCCAAAATGCTGGACCCCCCAACTTTAAAGGGCTATGTGAGAGCTAAGACTTGGTTTTAGGATTAGGGTTAGAATTAGGTTATGGTTAGGGTGAGGGTAAGGCTTAAAGTTAGGCATTTAGTTGTGGATGTTTAAGGTTAGGGAATGCATTATATCAATGAAGGGTCCCTGAAAAAACAATCCGCACTAAGTGTGTGTGTGTGTGTGTTTGTGTGTGTGTAGGGGATGCGTTGGGGGTGGGGTGCTGGGGTCATGTTGGTATGTTTTTTATTGTGACCTACCAGGGGACAGCAGATTTATTAATTAAGGCTAACTCTGGTACAGTGTATCACATGGTAACATTTATGTTTAGAATTGCACATGGTCCCTAATTAAAATAAAAATAAAAAATGTAACACATTAAAATACTTTTTAGGTAGCTCCATTGCATACAATGTATGCATGTCCTGCAAAGGCAAAGTGTGGCCTAGTGGTCACCAATGCATTGAAAGTGTGACTGTTAACACAGTTTAAATAGAACTGAGATGGAGAAATTGTCTGACATGTAGGGTGTGAAACCTCAAACCTTCTGCGAGAAACAAAATGATGGGGAAGTTTTGTATTTTTGAACTCTTAATAGATGTTATCTTGTTCTCTTAAAAAAGGACATACATTTATAGTTGACCTTAAATGACCACTAACCAATCCAGTTATCCAGTTAATTAAAAAGCAGCACTACCATTATTACTGTGCAATGATAGACAACCCTTAAATGTAAACAGAGACTATTGTGGCTTTCATTCAGACCTGTTCCCTCCTCACTCTGTGAAAACATTTTAAAGGTTAAGCTGATGACCCTTGTTGAAAAAAAACGACAGCTCGCTTTTATCACGTTGACGTTTTTGGAGGGATATTATGGGGCATCTATGCACAGTTTATCCAACAGATCCACCTAAACAAGCCAACCTCATTAAAAATACTTTTTAATTTAATTGTTTTCTTACATGTGTAGTGATTGAAAACAGGTGGGTGTCCAGAACAAACCGGGACGGGAGGCCAGATACAAAATATAAATGGAATTTATTCACACAATTAGCCTAGATTAAAAACACTAATTAAAAATGGAGAACAGCGCCAGCGTGGAAGTACACAGTAGCGACTTTAGAAAAAGGGATAAAGTGCAATGACACCACCGGCACAATCACTCGATATAATTAGCAAACTTGCACTGGAATAATTTAGAGGCTATTAATATGCGTTAGGACCCAATACACACAATAAAAGAGCAATAGAACAAAATAACACTGCCCACTAATTACATGCAGGGAACAATAGAAGGCAACGCCTCAAATCACACTAGCAACCAACAGGGGGTCTCTAAAGCTATCTTTGAGCCTATGACCAGACCTAAAAATGAGCGACGTCCATCAGCGATATGGCACTTTACCTTTTTATAATAATAATATTTGAAATGAACAAAACTAAACCCAACGAAACAAAGAAACCAAGTTGTAAAAATAAATGCCTGTTACTTTAAATGAATGTGGGGAAAAAACAATGACAGGCAATATTGCACTTGCAGACAGTCCTAAAAAAAATCAAAACAATATTAAACCACTTTCCAGAATATTTAAAACAATACATTTTATAAAATGGTCGGACAGTTTGCTGTACCTTCAAGTCATTTAGATTTCATTCAGACCAGCAGCGTGTTTTAATGTCGTTATGACCGTTACTAGAAAAGGGGAGCGAGAGAGAGAGAGAGAGAGAGAGTTAGAGAGTTAGAGAGTTAGAGAGAGAGAGAGAGAGAGAGAGAGAGAGAGACCCCTGTGTCCCTAAATAACCTCCGCCCTCCACCGGGCCATGACGTCACACCCATTACACATGTCCTTGTTTAGTTAACACTAACTTAAAGTTTAGACCCCCTCAGTGGTCTGCGTTTCTCTGCAAATAGAAGCAACCTGACCGCAGACAGAACAGAGAAGAGACATACCAAGAAACAACAATGATGTCATTTTCCATTCCCCCTCTTATGGTTAATACTCTGCTCTTCATTCTGTTCAATGTAACTGCCTCAAAGGTCAAAGGTCAAATACATTCCTGGTCCGTCACTACACCTGCAGACTGGGTGACATCCTGTCTCAGTGCACATAGAGATGACCTGTCTGTCTGTTTTTCTCTTCTCTTTATGAACGCTCTTTTCTGGTGTTGGTATGGTGTATGGCTCTCCCTGCATATTAATGATCAAAAGAGGAAGGAAATATAGGCTTTAATAGCCTCATATCTGTCGTCTGCTCACTGACAGCAGAGGAGAGGCATCTTTAAAGACGACGTCCGTCTTCATTGTAAGTAGAAACAGATTATTGATTATTTATTGATGCTGTATACCTCCTGTGTACATTATTTTATCTGCGGACATGTTTTATTGTCTCACACAGAGAGACGAGAGGAGCAGCTATGAGTTTAACTGCAGCAGCGAGTGGATTTGTTGTCTTCCTTCTCTCTGTGTCAGGTACTGTATATCTACAGTTACATTCATTCTTTAAAAGAGAGTGAAAGGCAAACTTCCAGAAACACTACAAATATTACTTTTGTTTACAAATGTGGAAACTCAGCAGACGGTATCAGTTTTGTTTGTTGTTGTGTTAATTGGACAGTATCTTTTAATGTTGTCCTTTGCATGAAGTAACTGTGTGCTAAGCACTTTTACATGCTGTAAACAGAGAATATTGTGGCTTTTATTCACAACTGTTCCCTCCTCACTCCCTTCTTCCTACTTCCTTCTGTACGCTCTGACTTCAGTGTTCTGCATTTCTTGTTAGTTTTCACACTCAGCATCAACCTGACCTCAGAGTGAACAGAGAGGAAACTAACCAAGAAATGTAAAGACTTGTTGTGGTTTGGGGTTTTGTTTGGGATTATTTTTCCCTTTCTTTGGCCTCCTTGTGTTTTTGTCTTAGTTTTCTCCCTGGTCTTGTGTTGCTGGTCCTGTCTTGTTCCCCTGTGTCTGTTTGTTCTACTTCCTGTTTTATTTTGATAGTGTGGTTTCCTGTCTTGTCTTGTCTAGCTTTGCTTTGTTTGTCTGATTGTCCTGTCCCGCCCTAATGTGATTCATATATATATATATACATAATATAAATCACTTCTTCAACTTTTAACATATTTAACTTTTCCTTTGTGTTTAGACCTCTCTTTGCCTGTTCTGATATTATCTCTAGAAACAATAATAATTCACGTGCTTTGTTTGCTACTGTCGATAGGTTAACAAACCCTCCAGTACCAGTAGCATCTGGACTTTTATCTACCAAGGCCTGCAATGACTTTGCCTCCTTCTTCAAAGACAAAATTCAAAAGATTAGACAAACAGTCAGTGCCTCCATATCAAGTACAGGATGTGTGTTGTCACAGTGTTCAAGCAAAACTAGCTCCAATATGACAGAATTTCATACGATCAACCATAAAAACCTGGAGGACATTATACTCTCATATATATATATATATATATATACTCATCTGAAAACCTCCTCCTGTTGCCTTGATATTCTACCAACGGGTGTTTTCAAAAATGTCTCGAATTGTTTGGCTTCTGATCTTCTAAAGATTGTGAACACATCTCTTCTTTCAGGAATCTTTCCACAGGCCCTGAAAACTGCAGTAATCAAGCCACTCTTAAAAAAGAACAATCTAGACACGTCACTGATGAGCAACTATAGGCCAATATCAAACCTTCCGTTTTTAAGTAAAATCATTGAAAAAGCAGTTTTTCAACAACTCAACCATTTCTTGTCACTAAACAACAGTTTTGATACCTTTCAGTCGGGTTTCCGACCACACCACAGCACTGAGACGGCTCTCGTTAAGGTCTTTAATGACATCCACCTTAACACAGATAATGGCAAAATTTCAGTCTTAGTATTACTTGATCTCAGTGCTGCATTTGACACGGTCGACCACGACATATTACTAGACCGATTGGAAAACTGGGTTGGCCTTTCTGGCTCAGTACTAAACTGGTTTGAATCCTACTTACAGAATAGGGATTACTTTGTGTCAATAGGTAATTATACATCTGAACGTACAAATATGACGTGCGGAGTTCCCCAAGGCTCCATTCTGGGGCCTCTTCTGTTTAACATCTACATGCTTCCACTGGCTCAAATTATGGAAAACAACAAAATAAGTTACCATAGTTATGCGGACGACACACAAATTTACATAACCTTATTGCCAGGGGACTATAGTCCAATACAAAAACTGACTAAGTGCATCGAACAAATTAACGGCTGGATGTGCCAGAACTTTCTGAAATTAAATGAGGGAAAAACTGAGGTGGTTGTTTTTGGAGCAAAAGAGGAACGATTAAAAGTCTGCGCTCTGCTTCAAACAACAGACAAAGCCAGAAATCTTGGTGTAGTCATGGACTCTGACCTGAACTTTAACAGCCACATTAAGACAATTACAAAGTCAGCCTATTATCACCTTAAGAATATATCAAGGGTTAAAGGACTTATGTGTCAACAGGAGTTGGAAAAACTTGTCCATGCTTTCATCTTCAGTAGACTTGACTACTGTAACGGTGTCTTTACAGGTCTCCCTAAAAAATCAATCAGACAGCTGCAGCTGATTCAGAACGCTGCTGCTCGGGTCCTCACTAAGACCAAGAGACTGGATCACATCACTCCAGTTCTGAAGTCCTTACACTGGCTTCCTGTGTCCCAAAGAATTGATTTCAAAGTTCTTTTGCTAGTTTATAAATCACTAAACGGTTTAGGGCCAAAATACATTTCTGATCTGCTAGTACACTATGACCCCCCCCCCCCAGACCTCTCAGGTCATCTGGGACAGGTCTACTGTCTGTTCCTAGAGTCAGAACTAAACAAGGGGAAGCAGCTTTCAGTTTCTATGCTCCTCATATCTGGAATAAACTCCCAGAACCCTGCAGGTCTGCTGCTACTCTCAGTTCTTTTAAATCAATGCTGAAGACCTTTCTTTTTGATGTTGCCTTCCTTTAAATGACTGTTTAATCTTTTATACTGCACTGTAATTTTTATTCCTGTGTTTTATCTGTTTTTATTTTTGAAATGTTTCTTCTGTTTTTTTGGGGGGTTTAACTGTTTTTATTGTTTTAAACTGATTTTGTGTAAAGCACTTTGAATTGCCCTGTTGCTTAAATGTGCTCTATAAATAAAGCTGCCTTGCCTTGCCTTGCCTTGTTCATTCTGGTTTAATTCTGAAATAACTTTTTTAAAAATTTATTGTTAACAGGAGCTGGAAAGTGCCTGAAAGAAGAACTTAAAACACATATGTTATGTATAATTCTGCTCTAACCTAAAACAGTCTGTAAAATGTATTCATATGTTTTTTTTTACACGTAAGAAGAACTTCTCAGGCTTATTTTAGAAAACCTTTTTTTTTTCATGAAAGAACCAAAGTTAAAGAAAATCCAGAAGTAACACATATCCCTATGTCTCACTATAAAATATGATAAAACCTGATAAAATTCTAAAATACAGTGAAGTTAGACAGATGCATGATGAAGAACTTTTTATGACTTTTTTTTAATGGCTGCAGATAATTGGTCTGATTATTGAGGATTATGAAGCTTGTCCAGGTTACCTTTCCCTAGATCACGTTGGTAGTATGATCACTTTGTCTTCTTACCTGATTGTTAACAGAAGTTATTAATTCATGCTGCTTCCTGATGTGCTCTGTGTTACAGTGATACAGGGTCAGGATGGCTGGGGGGTGACTTACACCTCTACTCACATCTGTGCTGTTAAAGGATCAACAGTGGACATACCCTGCAGCTACACATACCCATCCAGGTGGAAAGACAGTACTACTACAGTTGAGAGAAAGTTATGGTTTACTAAATTGAATAATCATGAACCTGTAGATCTGATAACTGACTCAGAATATTCAGGTCGTGTGCAGTACATTTATAATGAGAAGGACTGCACTCTGAGAATCTCAGACCTGAGAGAGAGCGACTCGGCTGTGTACAAGTTCAGGTTCACAACAAACCAAGAAGGTGGAAGATATACTGGTTTACCTGGAGTCACTTTGTCTGTCACAGGTAACATTTTTTATCTTAATATTTAATACATGACTCAGGGTTCAACATCTTGATGACAACATGAATATTACTTACATTTGGGTGTGTGTTGACAGGTCAGTTTAAAATTAACTTATTATTATTATTATTATTACTATTATTATTATTATTATTATTATTCAGGTCTCCAGGTGCAGGTGAGCAGATTACAGGTCTACCAGTCCTCTTACAGGGCAGAGCTGAAGTGTCTGAGCAGTTGTCCTCTACCTAGTCATCCTTCCTACGTCTGGTTCAAGAATGGACAGAACATTGAGGGACAAACATCTGATTCTTATTCAGCCTCCTTGGATCCTCCAGACAGCTTTTCCTGTGCTGTAAGAGGACATGAGGACTTCCCCTCTCCTTCAGTGTGTGAGTTTACTTCCAGTCTTCCTCTGACATAACACCATCTAGTGGAGCCTGAACTGCATGTAACTCAGTGGTATTTGGTGATTGGTGCAATTAAATAAAAACCTGCACTTATCAATTATCTCTTATTTCATGACCTCACTATGAAGCTGCAAAACAGCTCAAACTAGACATTTAGCAAAGCAAGATGTGTCCATATGTCTGTTCTCCTTCTTGAGTCTTTTCTTTGAACTTTATTCTTTCTTCTGGTCCATTTACAAAACTAGTTCTCAAGTCCTGAATAATTACGAGTTATCAGTGTTAGAAGATCTGTCCAATCATGTTTCTTTGTGGAAGTGATGATGTCAGAAAATGTCACAGGAGAAAAATATTTTCTGACTCATTTTCATTATTTAATGCCTTCATGTATCTTATTTACCAGCAGAGGTCATCAGCAGACATGACGGTGTCCAAACACACTGAACACCAATCATTTCCTTGTTTAGTTCACTGAGTCTGTACCTGTATCAAACTAGTAACCATGGTAACAAGACACCATCGTTTCTACAATCTGAGTTTCTAATACAGAAGGAAGTGAAGTTTAACCACCCAATTTGTGTTTCTATGAACTAGTGTTGATTTAAATATCTTCCACTGTGAAAACAAATTCATCTTGGAATTAAATGTTAAATGTCTCTTTGTCTTTAGGTTTTTATTGTGTAGTCATTCCAGGCTTAAACCTTCAACATGCTTGTGAAAGTCACCTTCTCTCACAGTGATCTTCCATGTCAGAGACTCAGTGATTGGCTTCTTAGAGCATGAAACATGAGGTGGTCAGATGTAATGTGATAAAGTAGATGAACAGCCTTTTTTTGCCTAATTATTTTATGTATATCTTATTAGATCATGTGCATGTATACAAAACATATTTATTTTGTAATTTTTGGACATTTTTGTGTGTTTTGTTCTGCACTCTTGTCTAAATTCTTAAGTTGTTTTCCATTATCCCGTCCTCTTTCAGTCACTGTTTTCTGATTTGTACATGTCTGGAGACAGTAACTTTTAATTAAAAATCAACACATTTATACACAAAAAAATTATATTTTTTTCTCTATTGAAATAGAGCATTGAATTGTTCTAGAGAGAATCGAGATGGATCTAAGAATTGATTATTTTTCCCAACCCTAGAGTTCCTTAAAGCTGCGTTACCTTTCATTACTAAGCAACACTTTACCCCCTTTGAGCTTCTCCATGTTTGAGTTCACTGTGTCTCAGAGTCTCTGTTGAAGATAACAACAGCTATTACAACAGCTATTACAACAGCTATTACAACAGCTATTACAACAGCTATTCCTGTGCTGTTACAGGATATGAAGCTCACAGCTCTCCTCCAGTGTGTGAGTTACTCCAGTGTAACTAATAAAAGAGAAAACTTAGAAAACTATAGACTTTAATGTGAGAAACTCCAGACATTATGTGTAATAGTTAAGCTTATATTCAGTCACTCATTCAACTTTTATATTAACAAGAACGTGATACGTGATCAATGTATATTCTTTCCTCATCAGGTGACCCACTGTATTATTCATGATATAAATGATTTTCTGTATAGTGACTTTTTAATGTGTCTCTGTACATGTTCTCCTCCAGATGGTCCAAAGCTTCTCTCTGTGTCAGTGAGTCCCTCTGCTGAGATAGTGGAGGGCAGTTCAGTGACTCTGACCTGTAGCAGTGATGCTAACCCTGCAGCTAACTACACCTGGTACAAGGGGAATGGAAATCTAGACCTTCAACTTCTCAGTGAAGGACCACAGCTCGTCTTCAGCTCCGTCCAGTCCTCTGACTCTGGACAGTATTACTGTACAGCTGAGAATGAGCTGGGGACGAAGTCTCAATACAGATCTATTGATGTGAAATGTGAGTGAAATGGCTCATTTGATAACACCAAATTGACACACACACACACACACACACACACACACACACACACACACACACACACACACACTTTTACACTACAATTTATGATTAAAGTTCATTATCTTTTCCAGATGCTCCAAAGGTTGTTTCCCTGTCTCTGACTCCCACTGGGGACATCAGGGAGAACAGTAGAGTGACTCTGACCTGTAGCAGTGATGCTAACCCAGCAGCTAAATACACCTGGTACAAGAATGGTAACCCTCATAATAAAAATACACCGCTTGTCTTCCGCTCCATCCAGTCCTCTGACTCTGGACAGTATTACTGTGTTGCTGAGAACACGTTGGGGAGGAGGACATCTGAATCCATCTCTATTGATGTGAAATGTGAGTAACACAACTCTATTTAAAAAAACAACAACAACATATAGCTAGTGACTGTCTGAATTTGTCAGCGTACTTTGCTGATCATTCCTGTTTTTTTCGGCTCAGTCTGCTTCACATTGACAGCTGTAGGTCACTGAAAAGCACTGGGTGAGAAAAAGGTCGTTTTTTAGTTGCTGTTGGCATCAGTTTGACTTCTCAGAACAAAACTACACTATGATTTGTCATAATTTTAATGTTTTCACACATCTCACCACACCCTTTCACCAGGACATTTAATTAGTGTGTATCATTGTACAGTAGCAGTTTTTATTACCTGTATAACTGGAGATGTTAGCGATTCATCTGAAGGATTCAGTCATGTAACAGTTAATCTGTCTGTCTAGTAAGAGTTCACATATAGGAACCAAACTTTGCCACATCATTCTGTTAGTTAACAGACGGTGTGAGGTTTTACTTCTCTGTATGGTTAACAGTAATCTGCCTTTAGTGATCCAAATATAACACACAGTAGCAACCAAATGTCAGTATGTACTCACTTGTCTGCTCTACATTGTTCATGATACAAATGATTTTCCATAAAGCAATATACTGTACATTTTTTATTTAATGTGTCTTTATACATTTTCTCCTCCAGATGGTCCAGAGCTTCCCTCTGTGTCAGTGAGTCCCTCTGCTGAGATAGTGGAGGGCAGTTCAGCGACTCTGACCTGTAGCAGTGATGCTAACCCAGCAGCTAACTACACCTGGTACAAGGAGAACCAAACACTGCTTCATGGACCAGAAGGAAGTTATCATTTCACCTCCATCAGCTCTGAGGACAGAGGGAACTACTACTGCAAGTCTGAGAATCAGTTTGGACAGATCATGTCATCGTCTCTGTCAGTAGATGTCCAGTGTAAGTACCAAACATCTGGTGAAAAGGAAATCTGGTGACCCAGCAGTAAGAGACATATGGCATGTAGCCACAGTGAACCTGGTTCACATGTTATTTCTTTGGTACAGAAGTCTTATTAACAATCTCCAAAGAAGTGACGTGGATGAATGTTAACTGTGGTCTGTTTGTGTAGGTTGACAGACAGATTGCCCCAAAAAATAGTTGTTCATAAAATACCTGCCCTTAATCTCAAATAACATGTGACAAAGCCATGGTAACATTTCATATACATCATTATCAGATGTGAATGACATGGTTCTCTCTAAATCTTCTCCAGATGGTCCAAAGCTTCCCTCTGTGTCAGTGAGTCCCTCTGCTGAGATAGTGGAGGGCAGTTCAGTGACTCTGACCTGTAGCAGTGATGCTAACCCAGCAGCTAACTACACCTGGTACAAGGAGAATGGAAATCCAGACCTTCAACTTCTCAGTGAAGGACAACACCTCGTCTTCAGCTCCATCCTGTCCTCTGACTCTGGACAGTATTACTGTACAGCTGAGAATGAGCTGGGGACGAAGTCTCAATACAGATCTATTGATGTGAAATGTGAGTGAAATGGCTCATTTGATAACACCAAATTGACACACACACACACACACACACACACACACACACACACACACACACACACACACACACACACACACACACACACTTTTACACTACAATTTATGATTAAAGTTCATTATCTTTTCCAGATGCTCCAAAGGTTGTTTCCCTGTCTCTGACTCCCACTGGGGACATCAGGGAGAACAGTAGAGTGACTCTGACCTGTAGCAGTGATGCTAACCCAGCAGCTAAATACACCTGGTACAAGAATGGTAACCCTCATAATAAAAATACACCGCTTGTCTTCCGCTCCATCCGGTCCTCTGACTCTGGACAGTATTACTGTGTTGCTGAAAACAAGCTGGGGAGCAGTACATCTGAATCCATCTCTATTGATGTGAAATGTGAGTAACACAACTCTATTTAAAAAAACAACAACATATAGCTAGTGACTGTCTGAATTTGCAGGCGTACTTTGCTGATCATTCCTGTTTTTTTCGGCTCAGTCTGCTTCACATTGACAGCTGTAGGTCACTGAAAAGCACTGGGTGAGAAAAAGGTCGTTTTTTAGTTGCTGTTGGCATCAGTTTGACTTCTCAGAACAAAACTACACTATGATTTGTCATAATTTTAATGTTTTCACACATCTCACCACACCCTTTCACCAGGACATTTAATTAGTGTGTATCATTGTACAGTAGCAGTTTTTATTACCTGTATAACTGGAGATGTTAGCGATTCATCTGAAGGATTCAGTCATGTAACAGTTAATCTGTTTGTCTAGTAAGAGTTCACATATAGGAACCAAACTTTGCCACATCATTCTGTTAGTTAACAGACGGTGTGAGGTTTTACTTCTCTGTATGGTTAACAGTAATCTGCCTTTAGTGATCAAAATATAACACACAGTAGCAACCAAATGTCAGTATGTACTCACTTGTCTGCTCTACATTGTTCATGATACAAATTATTTTCCATAAAGCAATATACTGTACATTTTTTATTTAATGTGTCTTTATACATTTTCTCCTCCAGATGGTCCAAAGCGTACCTCTGTGTCAGTGAGTCCCTCTGCTGAGATAGTGGAGGGCAGTTCAGCGACTCTGACCTGTAGCAGTGATGCTAACCCAGCAGCTAACTACACCTGGTACAAGGAGAACCAAACACTGCTTCATGGACCAGAAGGAAGTTATCATTTCACCTCCATCAGCTCTGAGGACAGAGGGAACTACTACTGCAAGTCTGAGAATCAGTTTGGACAGATCATGTCATCATCTCTGTCAGTAGATGTCCAGTGTAAGTACCAAACATCTGGTGAAAAGGAAACCTGGTGACCCAGCAGTAAGAGACATATGGCATGTAGCCACAGTGAACCTGGTTCACATGTTATTTCTTTGGTACAGAAGTCTTATTAACAATCTCCAAAGAAGTGATGTGGATGAATGTTAACTGTGGTCTGTTTGTGTAGGTTGACAGACAGATTGCCCCAAAAAATAGTTGTTCATAAAATACCTGCCCTTAATCTCAAATAACATGTGACAAAGCCATGGTAACATTTCATATACATCATTATCAGATGTGAATGACATGGTTCTCTCTAAATCTTCTCCAGATGGTCCAAAGCTTCCCTCTGTGTCAGTGAGTCCCTCTGCTGAGATAGTGGAGGGCAGTTCAGTGAATCTGACCTGTAGCAGTAATGCTAACCCAGCAGCTAACTACACCTGGTACAAGGAGAATGGAAATCCAGACCTTCAACTTCTCAGTGAAGGACAACACCTCGTCTTCAGCTCCATCCTGTCCTCTGACTCTGGACAGTATTACTGTACAGCTGAGAATGAGCTGGGGACGAAGTCTCAATACAGATCTATTGATGTGAAATGTGAGTGAAATGGCTCATTTGATAACACCAAATTGACACACACACACACACACACACACACACACACACACACACACACACACACACACACACACACACACACACACACACACACACACACACACACACACACACACACACACACTTTTACACTACAATTTATGATTAAAGTTCATTATCTTTTCCAGATGCTCCAAAGGTTGTTTCCCTGTCTCTGACTCCCACTGGGGACATCAGGGAGAACAGTTCAGTGAATCTGACCTGTAGCAGTGATGCTAACCCAGCAGCTAACTACACCTGGTACAAGGAGAATGTAAACGTCAAACCTCCCAGTGAAGGACAACACCTCGTCTTCAGCTCCATCCTGTCCTCTGACTCTGGACAGTATTCCTGTACAGCTGAGAACAAGCTGGGGACGAAGATGTCTCAATACAGATCTATTGATGTGAAATGTGAGTGAAATGGCTCATTAAATAACAGATAATTGATTGACACACACACACACACACTTTTACACCACAATTTATGATTAAAGTTCATTATCTTTTCCAGATGCTCCAAAGGTTGTTTCCCTGTCTCTGACTCCCACTGGGGACATCAGGGAGAACAGTAGAGTGACTCTGACCTGTAGCAGTGATGCTAACCCAGCAGCTACTTATACCTGGTACAAGAATGGTAACCCTCGTAATAAAAATACACCGCTTGTCTTCCGCTCCATCCGGTCCTCTGACTCTGGACAGTATTACTGTGTTGCTGAAAACAAGTTGGGGAGCAGGACATCTGAATCCATCTCTATTGATGTGAAATGTGAGTAACACAACTCTATTTAAAAAAACAAAAACAACAACATATAGCTAGTGACCGTCTGAAATATTAGGCGTACTTTGCTGATCATTCCTGTTTTTTTCGGCTCAGTCTGCTTCACATTGACAGCTGTAGGTCACTGAAAAGCACTGGGTGAGAAAAAGGTCGTTTTTTAGTTGCTGTTGGCATCAGTTTGACTTCTCAGAACAAAACTACTCTATGATTTGTCATAATTTTAATGTTTTCACACATCTCACCACACTCTTTCACCAGGACATTTAATTAGTGTGTATCATTGTACAGTAGCAGTTTTTATTACCTGTATAACTGGAGATGTTAGCGATTCATCTGAAGGATTCAGTCATGTAACAGTTAATCTGTCTGTCTAGTAAGAGTTCACATATAGGAACCAAACTTTGCCACATCATTCTGTTAGTTAACAGACGGTGTGAGGTTTTACTTCTCTGTATGGTTAACAGTAATCTGCCTTTAGTGATCAAAATATAACACACAGTAGCAACCAAATGTCAGTATGTACTCACTTGTCTGCTCTACATTGTTCATGATACA
The DNA here is from genome assembly GCA_013375575.1 of Percina caprodes. NCBI lineage: Eukaryota > Metazoa > Chordata > Actinopteri > Perciformes > Percidae > Percina > Percina caprodes. The sequence continues at coordinate 910,207 of JABXJD010000050.1, read as the reverse complement.
AATGATTTTCCATAAAGCAATACACTGTAAATATTTTATTTAATGTGTCTTTACACATTTTCTCCTCCAGATGGTCCAAAGCTTCCCTCTGTGTCAGTGAGTCCCTCTGCTGAGATAGTGGAGGGCAGTTCAGTGACTCTGACCTGTAGCAGTGATGCTAACCCTGCAGCTAACTACACCTGGTACAAGGGGAATGGAAATCCAGACCTTCAACTTCTCAGTGAAGGACCACAGCTCGTCTTCAGCTCCGTCCAGTCCTCTGACTCTGGACAGTATTACTGTGAAGCTGTGAACAAGCTGGGGAGGAGGACATCTAAATCCATCTCTATTGATGTGAAATGTGAGTGAAACATCTACTTTAAAAAGCCACATTCAGCTGATGACTGCCCTTTAAGGCTTGCTTTGCTGACCTCATCTGCTGTTTCTGTAGTTCTAGTCTTGGTTGGCAGCAGGATAAACCCTGTGGTTTAGGGCTGTCACAATATTCATAATCCAGTAAAAGTCTCCAACATTCACTCTAGGTACATTTACATCATATCACACATTACCCATTAAAATGAACGTAATCTGAAATATAACATTAAGAATGAGATTGTAGTAATACAACCACTTGAAGAGGCTGAGGTCAAAGCCACTAGACCATTACCTTTCATTACCTTTCTTTCATATTTAAGAGCCAATAGGTGGAGATGGACATCACAGCTGTAAAATTAGAGTTCATGTATCAACATTTTCTAATAAATATCAGTTATCCAACTTTTTATGTTCATTTTTTATTTAAACGGATGTTTTCACTTCCAGATGGTCCAAAGCGTCCCTCTGTGTCAGTGAGTCCCTCTGCTGAGATAGTGGAGGGCAGTTCAGTGAATCTGACCTGTAGCAGTGATGCTAACCCAGCAGCTAACTACACCTGGTACAAGGAGAATGAAGACTCACCAAAAGCATCAGGACAGATCTTCACCATCACTGACTTCAGAGCTGAACACAGTGGGAATTATTCCTGTGAAGCCCAGAACAGAAGAGGACGTCAGAGCTCCACCTTACATCTGACTGTAGCAGGTAAGTTTCTTGACTTTTACCTACAAAAACCTGTTTACTGCACCAGACCTGGTGACCATGTTAATATCTAGCAGTCCATTACTGGTTAAAAGGAAATAACTGTGTGTGTTGCTGTGTTCAGGGAGGAACCTCCATCATGTCGGACACTGACTGACTGATTAACAGACAGTCTCACCTGGCAAAGTGATTCATCAATCTGATCCTACTAATGAGGTGTATAACATATTTTTCTATATTTTCAGGGAATCTAACAATGATAATGAATATCACCAGGCTGACTGTGGTGGCCCTGATGCTGATTCCTCTGCTTCTTCTGAGTCTGTGGGCAAGGTAAAACCTGATAAATCCATCAGTTCAGTCACCACTATTTTATTTTCTACTACTGTCTTTCAGTTACTTTAGATGAAGTATGATAAATGTCATACATTCTGTATTTGTTGTTGGACTCAATCCAGGAAGAAGAAAACTCTGAGCTCCACCGCTAGATCACAAAAACCTGTAGAGATAGAGGTGAGAGAGAGAGAGAGAGAGAGAGAGAGAGAGAGAGAGAGAGAGGGAATTGACATAACTTCTATATATCAGTTATAATATCTTGGCTCATACATGCTCTGAAAACTAAAGAATGTGTGACATGAATTTATGTTTAAAATACAACTTGCTGAGTAGAAACCAGTAATGTATTTGGCCATGACACAATATCTGAAAATAACTTACAATTAAATGGGAAATTTATTTAGATTAAGTCTTAGTATAAGCAGTTTTTATGAGCAAGGTCCTCATTTTGTCGTCTCCCCCATCAGTTAGACTCTTGTCCTGTATATGAGAACATCTCAGACCCTGCAGCTCAGACAGAAGACCCAGAGGAGCAGGAAGACCTGGTGTGAAGTCCAGTCAGGTTAGAGCCTCCTGCATCCAATAAAACCGGCCCACTTTAGATTTACAGTCCCAGTTCCATCCGTAACTTTACACCAGTTTCATGTGATCTTCTGCAGATGCAGTCGGACCAGAGGCGGGACTCACCCGATGGAAACAAAGCAGTACGACATTGAAACATCCCTGTGGAGAGCGAGGCTGTGGGGGATGCGGGGATGTGGATACATTTACCTTCAACTCCAGAAGATTTTATTGTCAGTTTTGAGTAGCAGCAGCAGGTAGGAGTCAGCAGCAGCATGGAGCAGAACCTTTAGAAGAACGTGGTGCTGGCAGCTTCAACTGAATCATGTCCAGGTGTCAGACATGATTTATTGTTCAGATCAGCTGATGCTCAGGTGCTGTCTGACTTACTGATGTATATGCAAGCTTATTTTCTACTGAAGAGTTAGTTTTAGGCCATGTTAGGCTTAGGAAGGATGCACTTGATTTAGCGCTGAAAATGATTTGATTTTGTATGTGTATCTTAGTTATTTGTTATAAAGTTCATCTGAACATGTGTTGGCATGGGGATTTAGATAAAGACCCATGGGGGAGGGGGTTGGAGGGGTTAAAGGGGAGAAACAGAAAAGAAAAAATAAATGTGCAACTTCAATTTTGTATAATAATTTTTTTTATTTTGGGTGCTGATGCCTTTGTTTTGGAGATTTTTCTCATTTTTGTTTGTTATCTTTGTCTCTTTTAGGCCATATGCTACATAGAGAGTATATTTAAATAGCGTGTGCTGTGTAAATAATTAGGCACACTTCAAAGGTATAGGTCTAATTTTCCATATCTTTTCTTTTTTAAAGTTAACTGGGCTGAGCCCTCTGTTGTGTTTTTAATAATCCAATGATTGCATAGAAAGGAGCTCATGCCTTTGAGAGTGGAATATGCTGCAGTAACTAACGATTAACTGAGCTGTATGTAATGTCTTTTGTTTTTTTACTTCATTTGCTAATTAATGAACAAAATGTCCAACACAATTGTTAGTTATTTTATAGACATTAAGGACTAAAGTAGTTGTGCAAAATGTATTTTTGAAATTCTACGTAATAAATAACTTTTCTTAACTCCCGAGCAGCCTCTGGGTTTGTACCTGTCCTGGCTGACAGAGCCAATACAGTTGGTTCAGTTCAGAGACGCTGAACTGAAATCATCACATATTCCTCCATGTACAGTTTGGTGGCAACCAAGAACAAGTTTCTAATCACCTGATTCTCTCTAACATGCTCTGTTTAGTCCTTAATACACATGTGGAGAAGCAGCCCCGTGTGACAGACACTGCACTAATTAGAAAGGAAAAGAAACTTTGTTTTACGTAAGAAAGTCTTTTTTTACCTTAATGATTTTGTGATAGTATTGGCGGTTTTGTAGTTAAACTCAACAAACTTAAATCTTTTTTATTGTGTATCTATATGGATATCTTCCATGCAGGTTGTCAGTGCTAATGTTTTAGCAGTTAGCTGTAAATGAAGATAGTTCATGGCGACTGTCACTCCCCGATGTAAGTGGAGTGCAGATTTGAGTCGCGCATGCGTCACTTAGCAACAGGTAGCATACAAGATGCTAACAAGAGACTTCTGTAATGTCAATACAGTAAAAATAGACCTACTTAACGAAGTTGGTTCACTGCTGGCTACAAGCTGGCAATCAAACACAACAAGGTTGTCAGTTGAATGGCGTGTTGAGCTAACGTTAGCAATCAAACAGCCATAGATAGCTAAAACATTTTTGAAACTTTTTCCTTTTACCCCTTGTTTTATTACACGTCCATGTTTATTTAACACTAACATGCATGTGAGTTTGTCACCCCTCCGTTACATTACATGTCATTTAGCTGACACTTTTATCCAAAGCGACTTACAATTTCTATATATGTCAGAGGTCGCACGCCCCTGGAGCAGCTCGGTGTTAAGTGTCTTGCTCAGAGACACATTGGTTGCTGTTAGCAGTGAGAATCAAACCCAGGTCTTCATTTGCTGCATTTGACACGGTCGACCACGACATGTTATTAGACCGATTGGAAAACTGGGTTGGCCTTTCTTGCTCAGTACTAAACTGGTTTGAATCCTACTTACAGAATAGGGATTACTTTGTGTCAATAGGTAATTATACATCTGAGCGTACAAATATGACGTGTGGAGTTCCCCAAGGCTCCATTCTGGGGCCTCTTCTGTTTAACATCTACATGCTTCCACTGGCTCAGATTATGGAAAACAACAAAATAAGTTACCATAGTTATGCGGACGACACACAAATTTACATAACCTTATCGCCAGGGGACTATAGTCCAATACAAAAACTGACTAATTTTCTGAAATTAAATGAAGGAAAAACTGAGGTGGTTGTTTTTGGAAAAAAAGAGGAACGATTAAAAGTCTGCGCTCAGCTTCAAACAACAATGTTAAAAACAACAGACAAAGCCAGAAATCTTGGTGTAGTCATGGACTCTGACCTGAATTTTAACAGCCACATTAAGACAATTACAAAGTCAGCCTATTATCACCTTAAGAATATATCGAGGGTTAAAGGACTTATGTGTCAACAGGATTTGGAAAAACTTGTCCATGCTTTCATCTTCAGTAGACTTGACTACTGTAACGGGGTCTTTACAGGTCTCCCTAAAAAATCAATCAGACAGCTGCAGCTGATTCAGAACGCTGCTGCTCGAGTCCTCACTAAGACCAAGAGACTGGATCACATCACTCCAGTTCTGAAGTCCTTACACTGGCTTCCTGTGCCCCAAATAATTGATTTCAAAGTACTTTTGCTAGTTTATAAATCACTAAACGGTTTAGGGCCAAAATACATTTCTGATCTGCTAGTACACTATGACCCCCCCAGACCTCTAAGGTCATCTGGGACAGGTCTACTGTCTGTTCCTAGAGTCAGAACCAAACAGGGGGAAGCAGCTTTCAGTTTCTATGCTCCTCATATCTGGAATAAACTCCCAGAAACCTGCAGATCTGCTGCTACTCTCAGTTCTTTTAAATCAATGCTGAAGACCTTTCTTTTTGATGTTGCCTTTCTTTAAATGATGTTCATTTCTTTACTGTTTAATTTCTTATACTGCACTGTAACTTTTATTCCTGTGTTTTATCTGTTTTTATTTTTTATTTTTAACTGTTTTTTCTGTGTTTTATCTGTTTTTATTTTTTTAACTGTTTTTGTGTAAAGCACTTTGAATTGCCCTGTTGCTGAAATGTGCTTTACAAATAAAGCTGCCTTGCCTTCCACACCAAAGGCATGTATCATATCCACTGCGCCATCACCACCCTCAGTGCTCTGCGTTTCTCTGCAAATAGAAGCAACCTGACCACAGAGAGAACAGAGAAGAGACATACCAAGAAACAACAATGATGTCATTTTCCATTCCCCCTCTTATGGTTAATACTCTGCTCTTCATTCTGTTCAATGTAACTGCCTCAGAGGTCAAAGGTCAAATACATTCCTGGTCCGTCACTACACCTGCAGACTGGGTGACATCCTGTCTCAGTGCACATAGAGATGACCTGTCTGTCTGTTTTTCTCTTCTCTTTATGAACGCTCTTTTCTGGTGTCGGTGGGATGTTGGGGGGCAAAACAGGTTTTCTAACAACAAAAGATCAATATTAGTTTCTGACTCTCTTTTTTGAAGTTTATAGTTTGTAAAACAACACATCTTTATGGTGTTGAGGTTGTGGGCTCTCCCTGCATATTAATGATCAAAAGGAAGGAAGGAAGTGTAATGGGAAAATTACATTTAACCAATGATTTTTATATTATTCATCAATAAGCTCTCTAAGGCCTCTCAGAGTATATGACTTCTGTATCTTTCCTCATTGTGTTTAGCTTGTAGGAGACAACTGAATTTGTTATGTCTCTGATATTTGTCCTCCAAGGTCAAATGGCATAAAGTCTTACAGAAACAGTTGTCTAAGCCGTGTTTATCATAGTAGGTCCCAGGTTGAAACCATAGCCAATCCAGAGAGACAAGATGTCCTTTTTCAGCTGAGATAGAATGACCGGTCAAGAAAACTTGACGCACGGAGGACAGATTCAGAAATACGTAACAGATCCAACCGTCTGCCTGAGCTAACTAATTGTTATGTTTAAGATTAAACTGTTTTCCAAACATGGCCTGGTTTCTGCTGGATTCACGGGGATATAAGAAACTGTCATATACTGTTTGGGGCACAGAATTGTTGTCACTCTGTAACTGTACATTGTGAAAGCTGTTCTTGTCATTTTGATTGTTCTCTGCAGAAAACAATTAAACCTTTTTCACCGAATTCCTAAAACCTTTAAACCAGTTTAAGCCTGTTTTATTCTGTCTCAACAAGGTCTCATCTCACACCGAAATTCCTCCCTCGCTGTGCAGAAACTTCCACAACAAACTTGGCGTTGTCGGCAGGATCTCAAGAGGGATCATGAGAGACTCTCCGGGTAACTGATGACAGCATCCAGGTATCTGCACCTGCCTCTAAACCTCGCCAAAACATCTTTGAGAGACAGAGGGTCAGAAACCGCGGAGGGCTCGCTGATTCCACTCTGAGATCCAAACGAAAAGGAAGCAATTTCAAACAGCGGGGGTAAGTTGACGTTTCAATCCTGTTGGATAAATGATTTGAATTAGACATTGAGACAGTTTTTGTGAGACAAATATTAACTGTGTTTTTAACTGAGGGTTTTCGGTGAAAGTACTCTTTGTTTTTGTAAAACTTTGGGTTGTGTACAAAACAGGAGAAATCTTAGTTGCACAGGTTGACACCATTCCATCCAATACGGGCAAGACGGGGTGACAGATAGATTTTAAAATCATTACAGATGAACAGTTGTCATAGACGTTCATCTGGATTTTCAGCGAGGGAAAAATCTATCACAGATAAGCAGTCATTGTAGCTTACATTAAGTTACAGCTGTTTGCAGGTTTTATCGCAAAGTTTACCGAGGACTAAACTGGGCCGTATAGTGACGATTATATGAAGAAAAAAGGAGTACTTTAGCTGGTTGTTATCTGTTTATTTTTTGTAGATGGTTAACAGGGGCACGTCACACGTTAAGGCTGGTAGTGGATGAAATGGTAAGAACATTTGGGCTACATCTATAGAATGTCTGTCATAGTGGGCAACAAAACATGCTTTCCTGAAAATGGTTCTTTAAGTTTTTACACTTAGAATGCTAAAACAGGATTTAGAAGACAAAGAAAAACTATTTAAAGGGGAGAAAAAATGATTAGCACCCAAGATCTAATTTAAATAGAAAAAAACAAATAATGTTTTTATCAGTGGATGATAGAGGCCACTAATAGGGAAAGAGAACAGATAATACTGCAAAACAGAAATGGCCACTGTCACTAATGCATTTTCTCTCTATCCGAGTCTCAAAGATGGCGATCAGCTGCTCAACCCACCACCACCCTACCCTCCTCCGCCATCCAGGCCAAGGGGAGAAACACCGTCCGTGTCTCCCCCAGAAGCAAGCTCCAGGAGAGGACAAGATTCCACACAGCACCCACCTCGCTGCAAGCTCTCTCCCTACAAGCAGCCACGGGGCCCCCCCCACCTACATCTGACATTGACAGCAGCATCGGGTACCGTCATCCAATGCTACAAGTCAGCTGAACAAGCTGAAACGAAGAGAAACAGAAGAAAAATAACTTTGACAGTGTCAACGGTGGCTGCAGAGGAGGGGGACAGAGGCAAAGGCAAAGCAAGAGGAAAAGGCAGAGGGCGAGGTGGAGGGCAGAGGCCAGCAGTGGACCGAGACACATGTTTCAACTGCGGAGGAAAAGGACACTGGGCAGACAAATGCCCGTCCCCAAAACGCGAACGACAACAGTGGGGTCCACCAGCTGGGGGTCGTGTCTACAGCCAGCAACAGGCGGATGGACGGGAGGAGGGGAAGGAGGGCGGTGGAGAGTCTGAGCCAGCTGGATCCGCACCGGATAAGGGAAGTAAAAATGCAAAACACACTAACTAACTAATCTGCTTGTAATGAAGTAAATGCTTTCACATGCTACAGACCATAAACATCACACTCTTCCTCGCACAATAGGGAGAATTCTAGACGCAATTTGTTACCTAGAATGAAACGACTTGTAGAAAGTATTCTTACTTATGCAATGTTTTTATCTGAGGTTTATAAATTGGCTACTACAATTTTGAATGTGGAGGAAAGGGATGTATAGTTTTTGGTTGATTTTATTTGCAAATTAGAAGCTTTCTGGTAGAGTTCTTTTTTGCCGAAGTGCAAGCTGAGCAATTCTTCCAGAAAGATTTTCAACTTCCATGATGTGTGAACATTTTAATCTACATGATTCGGAACAGGACAGAAGGGCAAAATGTTCTGTTTTGCTCTCTCCCCTGTGTCCGGTGAATGTGTTAGGTAGATCCAATGTTATGTTTTGGCTTAGGAGTTATCTCAACTCTCACAGAGCCTCAAGGTTGTGAGATTTAAACATCACTGCCCAGCCTGACTCATTAGGTTCAAACACACACACATCTCAGCTCATTTTTCAGTGGGGCATTTTTCAGGGTCATGCTGCAGGCTTGCTGCATGAGGCCAGAGCTGTGATTTAATCCCTTGCTGATTCTAGGTCAGAGCAAACTTATATATCACTTGTTATGTCTCATCAGAAACAGATGACATGTTTGTTGAAGATTTTTTTTTTTTAAGGAGACACAGATGAGCTTGAGTGTGCTTACATGTACTGACATAATAAGAAGTGTGCAGTAGCAGTAAACTTGACTGATAAGCAGAGAATGTTTTTCAGAGTTCAGCACTCATATGCTCATATTTCTTTGTCTAAATCTCCCACAGATCAGTGGAGAAACTTGGGACAGTTTGTCCTGGACTGTGACCAGCTGACTGACTGGACTGAAACCGTGGACGGGGACACGACCGTCTCCCCCTCCACGGGCTGTTATCAAAAACTTCTTCATGTGACAGACGCGCCCAGTGTGTTCCAGCGGAAAGAGTCTGAAACACACACACAAAACACTTTTGAATAATGCTGTGAATGCTTTCCCCCACAGATATGCTCTGTCCCACATGTCGACTCACCTGTGGGCAGCGCATAAATATGACGTGGGTTTCATCAGAAATTGCCAGCCTGTCGTCATCACACCGCGCTCAGACTTCAGGCCTAAAAAGCATCAGTACCCACTGAAACAGGAAGCAATTGACGGAATCTGACCAGTCTTTAACTCTCTTTTTAAAGCAGGAGTTTTGATTCCGGGTCCTGATTCACCTGTTCGTACGCCAATTTTCGCCAATGGCGTTTTGTTCAAGACCTCAAAGCAGTAAATGCAGCGGTCCACGCACGTGCACCAAATGTGCCTACACTATTCTTCAAGGAATTCCTGGGAGGGGGGGCACAATATTTGTCTGTTGTTGATTTGTCTAACACTTTTTTCCAGTGTTCCAGTGGACAAAGACAGCATTCCTGTTTGATGGTAAGGCATACACATTCACACGCTTAGGGCATGTATTTGTCGAGAGCCCAACCATCCACAACAAATCACTGAGAGAGAGCCTTGGAAGCTTAACCCTTTCCCCAGGTTCTGCTCTCCTTCAAATATCTGGATGACTGCCTAGTGGCGAGTCCAACAAAAGAACTATTGCATTACTGTGTCATCTGGCAGCAGAGGGGCACAGCTAGTTTAGCTAAACTGCAATTTGGGAAAAAAGAAGTGCATTTTTTTTTTTTGGGTCATGACATTTCAGCGTCAGGGAAAACATTGTCTCCATCTCGGATTATTATTTCAAATTATGCTCAGTTATTTCAACCTTTAGCTAACTTAATACATGGTAAAAATATGTTTGCGCATGCCCTCCGACTTTAGGCCAAACCCTAAACTCCCATTCACTCAGACAGTGGATGAATGTTTGAGCTGCATGACGTCTGTTCTCTTGCAGCCTCATGGTCACAGCACGATATCTGAGGTATCACACATGTCTGCTTGATATGCCTAATGTCACTGTTAAACATTTTGTACAGTACTTAACCTTGCTTCTCTTATGCCCACACCAGGATAGGGAGAGCCGGATGATTGTTTTGGCAGAGTTGCAACACACCTGTGCTCCGCGTCCAGATCTGACTGACACACCGGTGCCAAATTCAGATCTGGTTTTGTATGTGGATGGGTCAGCCTCACGCTGCCCTGACACCGGCCAGGGACAGGTAGGGTTTGCTGTAGTATCTGACGCAGAAACCTTAATTGCTAAATCTCTTCCCAAACACTTCTCTGCGCAGGTTGCTCTCACTGAAGCATGTAAACTGGCTGAAGGTTCGTCTGTAACAACCTACACGGACTCCAGGTACGCTTTTGGGGTTGTACATGATTTTGGGGAATTGTGGAAACACCGAAACTTCCTTAAGTCTTATGATAAGCCCATTTTGCATCACCAATTGATCAATGACCTTCTGACGGCCATCTTACTTCCATCTTAGGTAGGCTAAGAAATGGACATATGCAAATGTTCTGCACACAGCTGACTGATTTTTCACTTCCAGATTCAGTAGCTGCAGTACACAGTGGGAAAATACAGGGTGCACCTTTAAAGAGGGTGTCTGGCTGGGGCCGGATTCAAAACCTTGCCTTCAACACCATTTTTTCACACATTTTGCAAAGTTAATAATCTATACTTTATTATTAATTACAATTCACTCTGTTGTTATTACACACAGGCCTGAATTGCACACACATGCTCAGGTCCTATACATGCTAATGGAGAGATGTCAGAGTGAGGTTGACACATGGGCGTTACCATGTGTCAAAAGAGTGGAATGCTATCATTGTTAACGAAAACATGATTCACTAGGAGCTTCACAACATTTGCAGAAAATAAAAATTTTTTTGTAAAACATGACATTATAGGCAATATAGGCAGACCAGTGACTGTAACACAGCAGGTACCACCGATAAGGGTATTTGATGGATTTTGTTGATATCACACCGTCGGAGGGGAAAAAGTGTTGTTTGGTGATGGTTGATATGTTTTCAAAATGGGTGGAAGTGTTTCCGCCCAAAACAAACAGCTTCAGTGTTAGCAAAAGCTCTAATGAGAAATTATTCCCAGATGGGGAATATCAAGTTGGTTGTCAAGCGATACGGCACGTTAAGAACAAAACTATGTACATGCAAATGAGAACGCGCAGTAACCTCAGTCCTTTTAGGATCCTTTTTTTTGGCAGACCACCCAGTGTGGGGTTAGAGGCTCTTAGAGCACCCCATGATATGTTAGAGTAGGGTGTACAACTGTCTTCTGCTCTCTCTGCCATAAGAATCCAGGTTTCTGCTGCCCTGCCCCACCCAGCTGAAGTACCACTCCACACGCTGGAGCCAGGAGATTTCGTGGTTGTGAAAATCTTCAGGAGGAGAAACTGGCAGCCCAACGCTGGCAAGGTCCCTTCTAGGTTCTTCTAGTCACCCACACGGCAGTGAAGGTTGCTGAGCGGGCTCTGTGGATCCACGCATCGCACTGCAAGAGGGTTCCAGCACCAAACTGTGGCCTGACAGACGGTGTTCTGTGTCACCAACGTCACACACACACACACAAGAGACAGGGCAGGGAAAAAACCTGACCCCGACGGTGTGTCATGTGCTAGTGGACGAACCTCTGACACCAGAAGAAACATCTGCAGCACGGTACAGACTCAGGCACACACACACACACAGCACATTCCTGAAGGACACAGCAGGCTCGCTGTGAAGACGGAGGAACACAGGAATGGTGTTTGACAATAAATGTATTCTGGTTTTCTGTGTTTGTGGGGAGTTGCATTTTGGTTGTTAGACAGATATGATAGAGCTAAATCTGAATACACCATTTATTCTAACACCACTTTTCCTCACATTAATGTTAATAAATTAATTAATGTAACTACTGATGCACGGTACACACACACACACTCAGTTTTCACTCGCCAAATAAAGGGGTAAAATGAGTAGAACACTCTTCACCTTTCTAGTCTAGACAGTATTGGGGTACAAGCAATAGTCGTTACTAAGAAAAAGAAAAACAATAAATTTGCACTTAGTACAGGTAAAAGGCCAAAATCAACTCAAATGATTAACATTGTGCAAAATAAATGGGTTCTTTCTCCTAACAAAGAGACACATTTTCATCCAACGTATGACTGGGGTCAATCAGCAAATTTACATGTGACGTAGGAATCAATGACTCATGAGTTCATTGTTTCCCCACTCACAGAAACAGGCTACACCCGTTAAACCACACACATTAAATCTAAATGACTATTTGTGCACTGACTGCATTTTATCTTAAGAGCTAAATGTAAAATGATGAGTTACGGTAGCAAATTTGTCTCAGTGATTCTTCCATGGTGGGGTGTAGTTAATAACGCACATTCTGATAGGTGATCACATGCTGCACATTCATCACAGACATTGAAGGAAACATCACTGACCACTGTTCATCAGTTACAACAACTCACCACTAGTCTCAAGACATCACACTGATTCTGGGTGGGACTGGGGTGCTTGGTTACTTGGGGAGGGTTGTAAGGCTTGGATGTGGAAAATTGTGGTTCCAGTAATCTCTGTGATCTGTTTCTGTTTGATAGGTATTTGTTGCATTATTCCATTAATACAAAAATGATTTCCTCTTTGTTTAGTATCAAGTTTACAACTAAAAGATGATGGTTTTGAATCGTTTCATTTGTCCTCTTACAATGAGTGTGGTTACAACTCGGACTCAGCTTCCGAATTTGAGTAGTAGAAAATAAACCCCAACGAAAACCCCAACCCACAACAGTGCCACCCCCCCCCCAAAGACAGATACAAGATGTCAAAACAACCCCTAAAAGAACAAAAAACAACCCTGAGAGGGCGACAGGCACAGACGAGAAGAGGGGGACTGAGGACTGGGGAAACCAGGGCACAGGGAAGCAGGAGGGCCAAGGGAACCAGGACAAAGGCAGAGGGGACAAAAGAGCACGGAGCACTGAGGCACAGAGAACATAGTCAAAACGGGAACCAGAACAGGACACTGGGAAGGAGGGAACCGGAGAGCGAGGAGACAAATCGAGGAGGGACAACGGGTAGGGACGCAGGGAGAGAGCGAGCGGGACACAGAGAGCGAATGGAATAGAGAGCAAGACAGGCAGGAGGAGAGAGTAAGAGACAACACGGCGTAAAGACGCACACATCCATACATAAGAGGAGAGACCGAGAAGGACGGACAATGAACAGAAAGGGAGAGGTACTCAGAAACAAACAGAGGAAGGGAAAGAAACAGGGACACTGGGAATCAGACGGACGGATACGGAGGCAGAAAGACAGAGGGAAACCGGGAGACAGAGGCAGAGAGGCAAGCTGAGAGATAAGGTGAAGGAGGGATCAGGGATAGGGGCACAGAGGAGATAGAATACACGGACCAGGCACGAGGAAAGACCCAGGGACAGGGCACGAGGGAGACAGGCAGCAAGCGAGGGACTGGAGGAGAGGACACAAAGGAGGGACCAGGAACCGGGAACAGAGTCGGAGAAAGACAGAGATCCAAACAGAGAGGGAGGAAAAGACCGACACAAAAAGTGGGGCAGACAGAGGGATACAGAGACGCACGGCAGAGAGACATACCCACAAACGAACAGGGTGAGAGAGAGAGAGCAACACAGATGGACAGTGAGAGGGAGAGACGGAAAAACACAGGGACCAAGAGAGACACCGGAACACACACAGACGAGGAGAAAGAGAGAGGTACAGAGAGCAAGAGAACAAAGAGAAAGAGACGGAGACACCGAGAGATGGGATGAGCGATAGACACAGGGGCAGAATGAACTAGGAGGGGACAAGACGCGGGAGACCCGGAGAGTCACATAAAAAAGAGAGCAACAGAGAGAGACAGATAAACAAAGCGAGAAGGAGACATACAGTGGAACGCCAAGAGCGGAATATATGCACAAAAGAAACAGACGAAGGGCGAGAAAGAGGTGGAGGGGAAAGACATAAAGAACAAGACCGACAGGGAGAGAGGGGTATACACACCAATAGGAGAGAAAAAGTCACAGAAGACAAGACGGACAGGGAACACAGGAGACAGAGCAATCGAGACCAGGAAGTGGACGGGGCGAGGAATCGGAGGAGAGGGACAGAAAAAGGGAGCAGAGAAGCGACTGGGGCAGGAACAGCGCAGCGCAGAAGGCGAAAGGAGGACGGAGAGTCAGGCAGACGGACACATGGAGCGGGGAAAACTCAGGCAGACAGGGGTAAAGAGGGAAAGAAAGACCGAACGCGAGAGATACGGGGACACATACAAAGAGAGTAAAACACGCACAAACAAGAAAGGGAGAGAAGGGGACGGAGATACGGAGAGACGGGGGCAAAAAGGACGGGAATAAGATGAAGAGACAAAACGGGGAAGACACGAACACAGAGGCAAAAAAGGGACACGGAGCAGGACAAAGAGGGAGGTAGGGAGACTCAGACACTGGGACGAAGAGAGATAGAGCGAACAGAGATACAGAGAAAGAGAGGAAGGGGCTAAGACACATACAGCAGAACCAAAACAAGAAGGGAGAGACGAGGGAAGAAACAGACACCGGAATAGAAGAGGGATGCAGGAAGGACCTTAGGAGGCGCAAGGGAGCCCGGACGAGGGCGCACAGGGGAGCCCACTAGTGGGCAAACGAGAAGGCCCGCGAAGGGGCACGCGGAAAAGCCCACGGCGGGGCGCACAACGAACACGAGAAGGCCCACAGGGGGGCGCACGAGAAATACGAGAAAGCCCACAGGGGGGCGCACGAGAAATACGAGAAAGCCCACGGGGGGGCGCACGAGGATCAGAAAGCCCACGGGGCGCACGAGAGTACGAAGGCCCACGGGGGCGACGAGAGTACAAGAAGGCCCACGGGGGGGCACACGAGGAGTACAAGAAGGCCCACGGGGGGGCACACGAGGAGTACGAGAAGGCCCACGGGGGGGCACACGAGGAGTACGAGAAGGCCCACGGGGGGGGCACACGAGCAGCACGAGAAGGCCCACTGGGGGGCACACGGGAAAGCTTGCGGAGGGACGGGACCGGTTCGGACTGGACAGGCACGGGGACAGACTGAGACGGGACGGACGGGGATGAAGAAAACACACACGGGTTAGGCTTGGAGACAAATTTGGATGGGACGGACACCGGGATAGGGAGGAAGACAGGGACAGGTACGGTGATAGGGACAGAGACGGTGACAGGGACAGGGACAAACACAGACACGGGAACTGAGACGAGTACAGGGACAGACGAAGGTACAGGGACAAGCATGGGGACAGAGATACGAACAGGCACAGAGACAGGGACAGGAACAGACACAGTGACGGGGACCAACACAGAGACAGGGACAGACACAAGACCAGGGAGGTTAGGACTCAGGGAACCAAAAACACGTGGGGCTGGGATTCCTGAGAACCCGGGACCCCGGGGACCAGGACCTGAGGAAGTCCAGGAGCTGGGTCTGGGGGGACTGGGTCCCGGGGAACCCCCAGGCCTAGAGCGAGGGGGGTCCCGGGAGCCAGATCCCAGAGAGGGTAGTGACCCCAACGCCGGCTGGGGGTCGGGGGCGCCGACTGAGGGCCAAAACTGTTGGCCCTCAGTCGGGGGCCAGGACCACCGAGCGCCAGCCGGGGGCCAAGGGGACCGGTCGGCCGGTCTTGGTCAGGGGAGACAGGCGGCCGGTCCTGGTCACGGGGGACAGGCGGCCGGTCTGGGTCACGGGGGACAGGCGGCCGGTCTGGGTCACGGGGGACAGGCGGCCGGTCAGGTTCAGGGGGGTTGGTCGGCCGGTCTGGGTCACGGGGGACAGACCGGCCGCCTGTCCCCCGTGACCCACCTGGGGGACAGAGGTATTATCTTCATAAAGGATCTTTTTGATTGTAATGGCCACTTATTAAACTATGAATCCTTTCTCAGAGAGAAGCCATTCCCGATAACGTTTAAAGAATATAACTTAGTCTTCAAATCTATCCCTAATGGCATATTAGAGTTAATGAAAAGTTTTAAAAAACAAAATGAAGTTTCTGATTTTAATTTTACTCTTTATATAAATGGTATGGATGTTATGAGCAGGAATTGTACCAATAAGCACATTAGAAAATGTTTTCTAAATTTAAAGACGATAACACCTCGTGGGAAATTTTTTTGGAACTCTCACTTTAATGACATTATTATTATTATTATTATTATTATTGTATGTTTAATGACATTAACTGGCATAGGACGTGGCTTGTTCCTTTTAGATATTGCATCTCGAACAAAATAAGAGAATTACATTTGAAAATATTGCACAACATATACCCTACAAACCTATTTATCTCAAAATTCATGCCAGTCGACAAGTTTTGTAGTTTTTGTAAGTCTGAACAAGAATCGTTAATTCTTCTCTTTTATGGTTCATTTAGTATCAGATTCTGGAAAAGTTTAGAAAATTATGTAATGTCTAAAACAACACATAGAATTATACTGGAAGGGAAACACATTATTACATTGTTTGATTATAAAGATAGAAATATATGTAATATTGTTAATCTTTTTATTTTATTGGGGAAATGTCACATTCATAAATCTAAGTTTTCCAATTCAAAACCCTGTTTTAAATTTTTCCAAATTGAATTTAACAATTATCTTGAGTCTCTTAATTTAAAAACTAATAAAAAAGATAGATTCATCTTTGATATATACCCCAATCTAGTTAACTAAGTATCCTTGTTTTCAAATTTTGTCTTTAAAAATCTGTCAAATTCCTTTATATTTATTTATTTTTTTTGTTTTTTTTTACTATTACTACAATATCTACCTCATTTATCTATCCTACACTACATTTATTACTACTTTTTTTTTCTCTTTTTTTGTAATTAATATAAGTCGTAATCTCTTATGCTGTTATGTTGAACTGAGTTGTCTATTGTTTGTAATGTTATTTGTTAATAAAAAAAAAAAAAATAAAAAAAAAACTAGAACTGCACGCAGTTACAACGGGGTCCAAGCCACCCCGCGCAAGTCGGCGGCCACGACCAGCGGAGCGCACGAAAGCAGAACCCGAAGCGAACCGACGGGGGAGGCAAACGTCGGGAAATACGGAGAGGCGCTCGTAACGGTACGGATTAATAGCACAATGACCCCAAATAAACTCTGGGCTCCTAGGCTGGATGCAAAAGCTTGATAAAAAGGCGCAAAATGGTCTACGTTGATTATAGCGCCCCCTAATGGCCTATCTTCACCAAATGTGGTACAGAGCCTCCGGGCAACAATCATCACAGGTTTGGTATCGATAGCATTTATTGTGACAGAGATGTTGCAATTGCCAATTTCCCATTTAAATGCATTGTGTTTCGTCAAAAGCAATAAACGTTGATTATAGCGCCCCCTAAAGGCTTATCTTTACCAAATTTGGTACAGAGCATCGGAGAGGCATGAAGAACACTGTACACAAGTGATATGTTGATAACATTTAATTTGGCCGAGATATGATATGATATGTGTTTGGTACGTTACTACAAAAACTTTGTTTGGTCGTCTAATGAGCAAACGTTAACGTAGCAAAATTCTTTATACAAATTTTTGTCAGGGCCATCTGGAGATGCTACAAACCAGGTTTCGTGCAGATCTGCCACAGGGCCTAGGACGAGTTCAAAAAAGTTGGTGTTGCACTTGTCACGATATTGCGAAAATGATTGTCAACAAAAATGGGCGATGCCTATATCATGTGACTCGGTCTGATGTAGTGAACACGTGGATATGAAAAATGTTAATGTGGGATGTATAATGTGAAAGTTATTTGCAAAAACACGTTTGACGTCATTGCAGCGCCACCTAGTGGTCCACATGTGTAATATTCGGTAGGTCTGGTCATCTGCCCACTGTACGCCTACCCTGTTAATTTCAAGTAATTCACTTTAGTGGAAGTAGTTAATCCAGACGTTGGCCCATAGGCCACGCCCACTTGTACCAATCAGTATCCCACTGTATCGGGCACCTCAGGAGTGGCCCTAGATGGTACCTATCAAATTTTGTAAAATTCGGATTAGCGGTTCATGAGATATAAACTTGTTGTATTTGTAGCGCCCCCTAGTGACCTATGTTCGTCAAATTTGTTTTAGAGCCTCAGAGGGTCATACCAAGAAATATTCTACAGTTTGGCTTTGACAGCATTTATTTTGGCCGAGATATGGCAAAGTTGGTGTTTTCATAGTTATCTACACAAATTTGTTTGCCCGTAATATGCACAATTTTTATTCTATAAAAAATCTTTATATAACTGCCAGGGTCAGTCTCGCAACTCTCCGTTAGCTTGCGAGCTGGAAAACCCAAATTCTGGTCGAGCCAATCACATCGTGTATAGAGTCGGTGGGCGGGGCTTAGCATGATGACGGCAGCGTTGCGACGGTTCTGCGTGAATTTCCAACCTCGTTGAACACAAAGAAGATGGTCCGTCAGCTTTGGCCGCGACTCTGGAAGACTCGGAGTTAATCACATGGGATGCTAACGCGGGTGATGCTATGTAGCATTAAAATGGCTCCAAAGGAGCTGCGCTTCATGGACGAATACATAATAGTATACTATAGAATACATAAAGTTTCTAACAGTTAGCAAGCCATCATAAACTTACCGTCAATGTTAGGGCCTTTAAAACTATCACTTCCAAGGATGGATCGGTCCTAAACGGAACAGATAAGAAGGTGGGTCCAAAACCAGTTCAGTGATTGAAGACAGATTTGTGACGGGACGAGGAGGAAGGACCCAGATGCAGAGACGAGAAAAGGTGGAAGAAGGTTTCTTGTGGTTTATTTTAACACAGTCAAGACCACAGGGAGCACAAAACAAAGAATTATCAAAAAGTCCAAACCAGATACGGTGCTGGCTGAAGTCCGGGAACACAAAGATCCAACAAAGGCACAGGGGAAGAAGGGGCACCGCCAGGGAGATAAACACGGGTAAAGATCTTAGAGGATAACAGGGAAAGCCAGGCACTGGAGGAGGTGAAGCTTAAACAGGATGGTGAGCGTGGGGAAAGCCAGGCACAGGAAAGGCGAAGCTCCGGCAGGGCAACAGACAGCGACTCGGAGACAAGAACATCAACTGACAAAACGATCTGGCACAAGACAAAAGGAACACTGGGGTTAAATACAAGAGGTAATGAGGTAACGGGTACAGGTGAGACATCAGGTGAATCACATTAGGGCGGGACAGGACAATCAAAGTAAAGCTAGACAAGACAGGACAAGTCAGGAAACTACACTATCAAAATAAAACAGGAAGTAGCGTAAACAGACACAGGGGAACACAAGACAGGACCAGCAACCCAAGGCTAGGGGAAAACCAAGGGCGTTTCTCAATCTGTGTTCTTCTATGGACTTGTGTTCTTGTGTTCTTGTGAAACGTCATGTTCGGTCACCAAAGTACTGACCCAATACACAAGTTAGCATTTCGCCAAGAACAGTTAAAATTCCCGGATGTGTTCTCGACACGCCCATTTTACCGAGGATACATCGGATGGTAACTTGTGTGAACTTGGCAGGGCCAGTATCCCAGAATTCAATTCGGGTGTAAAGCGCGGATGGTTTCCGGTACACAGATACAACAAAAGTGTAAAGTTTTTCACAATTTACGTCTATTATTAAATCACTGATTTCCTGTTTAAGACGTTTTAAGGCGAGAAACCAACTGTGTAGATTTTGAATATAGGCAGTTTAACGAAAATTGATGGTGAATTAAAAAAGCCTTCGGAGTTGGAAAGCTCCACAATCCCCGGCGGGCGTAGCGAGCACGCCAGCCGGGAATGACTCTCGCGAGCCGGTCAGTCAGTCAGCTCACAGACCCCCCCTGCCCCCCATTTAGAGAGACCTGCAGCAGCGACAATGGCAGAGATAAGCCAGGTTCACAACTGTAAGATATTTAAAACTATTTTTACCGCTGTTATTCTGTATTTCATTCATTACATTAGGCGTTTTGTTCAGTGTATTGTTGTAATTGTTTTTGTTTTTATCGGGGGACAACTGAGGAAACCAGGGCCAGCGCTCTCTGTGCTGGGGGTGTTACGCAATAACAAAAAGAACGCTTCGTCTCAAAAACTGTCAACAGCGTGTTGTGTGCTTCTGAACTTGCGAGTTCATTCTTCCAGGTAACACCAGCAAGACCGGTCTCCCCAAGAACACAAGTCCGTTCTTTGCTCACTTGGCATTGAGAAACGCCCCAAGACAAAAAAGCACAAGGAGGCAAAGGAAAGGGGAAAATAGACCCAACCAACCCCCAAACCATAACAAGATTCTTAATTAACATCCATCTTAACAGTTTACAACCTGGGAAACGTCGCCATAGTAACGCTATCAGCACCTAATTCCATCTTTCTCATTGTAGCTGGAGGCGACTGTTGGGTCTCGTGTAAATCACATTTGATCCCACAGCTTATTTGCTATTTGCTTGTAATTCCAATATTCTTTGGAGTTATACTGTAATATTACAGATTACATTGTTATGGAAACTAAAAGTATATTCATGTCCTATTTATAATGCTGATCCTGTTTAAAGAGAGTTCCACACAACACAAATAATGGCATGCTTCATTTAACTGGACTTTTATTTTGAAGGAATTATTATTATCATTATAACTTATATTATTTTGGAGAGATTAAGATTTATAGAAGGGTTAGAATGTGTGACATCACACGTCCTTTGATGACATTGATGTAGAAGGTTCAGTGTGATGTCACAAGCCTATGACATCACACGTCCTTTGATGATGTTCTGTGGCTTTGAACACAGACCCTGTATCTTACTGACAGATGCCCCCTTTCACTTGAACCCTGTCCTACATTAAGAGACACATCTTTATAGTCACAGAGCTCAAAACTCAAAACACTTCTCTAACCTGCAATACTAGCAGTACTACTACGAAATACTCCAGTACCACAAGAAATATTGTTAAAATATCTTCAAAAATATTTTTTTGTGGCTATCATGGCAACCAATGCACAGCTCATGTACCTGAGAAGGACCCTTCTGAAGGTCCAAAACGAAAATAAGGAGCTGGTCTCAGTGAATGCTGGCCTGGTGGAGGAGAAGGGGAAAATCCTCAATGCTCTAGAGTCAGAAAGATCCATGAGGAAAGACCTGAAAAAGGAGAGGAAACTCAAGGATGAAGAGATCCGCCTTCTCAAGGAAAGGTTGGCCCAATACAAAAACCTCACGGAGTCAGTCAGACGCCGCTCGAGCTCAGAGGTCAACGGGTTCAATGGATCCAATAAAGACGAGGACCAGAGCATGAGACAGGCCTGGCAGGACGAGGTCAACGGACTCAAATTGAGAATTAAGGATCTGACCATGAAAAATAAGGATTTGATGGAGATGGACCGACTTTGGGAAAAAAGCTTAATTGTAAAACAGCAGCAGGAAGTCGTCGAGCTCAAAATTGCACAAGAGGCCTTTGACAAGGAGTTGACCCGGGTCGTTGCGGAGAAGGACGACCTGATCAACAAGATATTAATGGAAATGAAGGCGCTGGAAACTGAGTGTGTGGCCAAGCTAGAAAAGAAAGAGAGCGAGATCGGCCAGAGCGAGGCCAAGTGGCAGAGAAAACTGTCGGCTCTGGAAGATCAGGTGAGGCGCGAGAGGGCTGCAAAGGAGGAGATCTCGGAGAGAGAGAAGGAGCTGCAGAAGAAGATCAGAGAGATGGAGGACGAGTGGGACAGCAAGGTGGCTCAAAGGGAGGAAGAGATCGAGAACCTCCAACAGCAAAACACCGAGCTCAGCCTCAGTCTGACGGAGCTGCAGAAAAAGAGCAGAGAGACGAAGGACAAGTGGCACCTCAAGGTGGCTCAAAGGGAGGAAGAGATGGAGAACCTCACCCAGCAAAACACCGAGCTCCGGGTTCTTCAACTCAGCCTCCAGGAGCTCGCCCAGAAAACCGACAAGGAGAAGGCCAAGCTGAGAAGAAAGGTAAAGAAGGCAGAGGAGGAGGAGTTACAAAGACAGAAGAAAGAAAAGGAGGAGAAGAGAGACAAGAAGAAGAGGAAGGAGCAAGCAGAGAGAGAGAAGAAGGTGAAAATGGAAAAGGAGAAGAGAGAGATGGAAGAATTGAAACGACTGAAAAAAGAAGAAAAGGAGAAGGAGAAGAGAGACAAGAAGGAGAGGAAGTGAATTCCTCACCTGTTACCCTCAACCGCTAGACTTTACTCTAAAGTCTGGGATAAAGTCTTGTGTGAACTGGACATTATCTATCTATCATCCATCCATCCATCCATCCATCCATCATCCATCCATCATCCATCCAACCATCTATCCATCCATCCCTCCATCCATCCATCCATCCATCCATCCATCCATCATCCATCCATCATCCATCCAACCATCTATCCATCCATCCCTCCATCCATCCATCCATCCATCCATCCATCCATCATCCATCCATCATCCATCCAACCATCTATCCATCCATCCCTCCTCTTCTGAGGAGACGGGGCAGTACTCCGGGTGATCCGGTTTCCTGCCGTACTCCAAAGACCTGCAGGTCCAGCTGTAGAAGTGGAGGGTAACTCCGGGTGATCCGGTGCTCCTGACACAACAGATACATGATTGAAATAAAACAAAATAAATTGAAAATAAATTCCTCGTCTGTCTATTTGTCTTTTATAAAATAGGACGTTTTAAAGCTGGTAAAAAGTGGGTTTTGCAGAATTGGAAATCAGAGTTTCCTCCATCGCAGAGCCAAAGGTTAAAAGAACTAGAAGATTCTGCAGAGATTTTAACAGTGTGTCTGCTACTTGGTGCACATCCGAATATCAATAAAACCAAAAATAATAAAAGTGTTCTGTGTCTTAACCCTTCAGAGACCTTTTTAAGACCTATATAACCCTCGTGTTGTCTTCCCGTTAACCATGGACTTGTCTTTCCAGGTCAAAATTGAAAATGAACATATTTTTGTGCTTTTCCGATGTTGTTGTCGCATTCTCTGATTTGTCAATTTTTCCAGCTTCTGGCGCTTTAAAAAAAAAAACATGAGCTGGTTTAATAAGGTTTTAAACTTTTTCATGGAATTTGTGGTCAACAAACCTCCTTTATTTGAAATTATACATCAGTTTTTAGTTAAAAAGGCAGAAATTATGAATTATTTTCACTAATTGTTAAGATCAGAGGATGTTGAGTGGATCACAGATGGGTAGATGTCAAAGTTTAGTCTGGATACTGTTTGGAAACCATTAAAAACAAAAAAAGTTTTAAAATGCTATAAGATTAAATAAAACACCCCAAAAATTCAATGAAAGGAATCCTCCATGTTATTTTTGGGCAATTTGGTTGAAAGAAATCCATATTTCTGATATAAAACACTTTCAAACGGTTCAATTTGACCTGAGGACAACACAAGGGTTAAGACCTTTCTGTTTTCCAGAAACAGGTCTTAACCCTTCAAGAGAACTTTTTAAAACCTATTTGAGACCTTCCTTTTTCCCAGAAACAGCTAGGACTGTTCTGGTGCAGAAGGAGGACCCAGTAGGTAGAGTAGGTAGCAGGATAAAAAAGGCTTGTTCACAGCTTCACAGTAATACTGTCCAGAGTCAGAGGACCGGATGGAGCGGAAGACAAGCGGTGTATTTTTCTTAACACGTTTATCATTCTTGTACCAGGTATAAGTAGCTGCTGGGTTAGCATCACTGCTACAGGTCAGAGTCACTCTCCTGTTCTCCCTGATGTCCCCAGTGGGAGTCAGAGACAGGGAAACAACCTTTGGAGCATCTGGAAAAGATAATGAACGTTAATCATAAATTTTGGTGTAAAAGTGTGTGTGTGTGTGTGTGTGTGTGTGTGTGTGTGTGTGTGTGTGTGTGTGTGTGTGTGTGTGTGTGTGTGTCAATTTTCTGTTATTTAATGAGCCATTTCACTCACATTTCACATCAATAGGTTTGTATGGAGACATCATCCTCCCCAGCTCGTTCTCAGCTGTACAGTAATACTGTCCAGAGTCAGAGGACAGGATGGAGCTGAAGACGAGGTGTGGTCCTTCACTGAGATACTTAAAGACTGGCTTCCACTTGTACCAGGTGTAGTTAGCTGCTGGGTTAGCATCACTGCTACAGGTCAGAGTCACTGAACTGCCCTCGACTATCTCAGCAAAGGGACTCACTGACACAGAGGGACGCTTTGGACCATCTGGAGGAGACATTAACATGAATAACTTAAACATTAGAACAAATGACAAATTAATTATTTAATTATTACTTTTATTTAACACTTAAACTATCCCTAACTATTGTCATGTTTTGTAAATAATTCTGCGGATTCTTTTGTGGGTGAAGACTGAACCTTGAGTTTTATTTTGGAAATAAATAAATAATTTAGAGCTCTTGGCCATGACATCATAAATCATCAAGTAATGGAGCGTCTTCATAACAGAATTATTAAACATAAAATGAGTGATTGTTGTTTCTATGAATAATCCTGCTGCACCTACATTAAGAATCAGAAGACTCCAGTGAGATCACGTCTGAAATCATCATTGTATTGTAATGTCAGTGTGTTTGTGTCCTGACACAGTAAACTCACACACTGGAGGAGAGGGGGACTTCTCATGTCCTTTCAACGCACAGGAGAAGACGTCTGTGGGATTAAACCGGACTGTATAAGTAGATGACTCCTCCCAGGTAATGTGTCTTTCATTATTAAACCAGACGTAGGAGAGATGATCAGCTGGACTGCAGCTGCTGTGACACTTCAGCTCTGCATAGGTCCAAGACTGATAGACTGTTACTGTGATCACCTGCACCTGCAGAGCTGGACATGAGAACAAGAAACAATATTTTATCACAGGTTCTAAAAAATAAATAAAGATGTACATACACGTCACCACAACAGTTACAATTCCTAGAAGTAGCAGCGAGCAATTAGTAACTGTATTTATTTATTATCTGAAATTTTAAGTTAAAAAGTAATTTCTCAAACTGATCGTTATCAACATGTTCAGTGTTTTTAAATGTACTGTGTTGGTGTATTTCCATCAGTTAGTGTTGATCAGTACCTGTGACAGTCAGAGTTGTTCCAGGTAAACTGCTCCTCCATTCAAAGCTCGGTGTTATGAACTTGAAGTGATACTCAGCTGAGTCGCTCTCTCTCAGGTCAGAGATTCTCAGAGTGGAGCGTCCTCTCTCTGTTTCTACCTGAACACGACCTGCATACTGGGAGTCTTTACTAAGGTCTTCAGGCTGGGAAGGATTCTGCCAACGACGACTACGTTCAGGACTGAACCAGAATGTTGATGCGTCATGATAATTGTAGCTGTTGTACAAGCAAGAAATGTCCACTGAAGAACCTCTGGAGACGCAGATGCTTCTGTCAGTGTACGTCACTCTGTTGCAGGATTCACCTCGGACACCTGAAAGATAAAACCATTTACACCATTTGTAAACCAGAGTCTGTGAGGAATCACTACAGGAAGTTCCATATTAAATCTACACTACATGAAGTTATAAGGCTCCACTAAATGGTGTTGTGTTGGAAGAATGTTGAGTAAACTCACACACTGAAGGAGAGGGGAAATCCTTATATCCTTGAAGAGCACAGGAATAGCTATCTGAATAACTGTTTACAAAATAATAATATAATGTTTGTGCCTGAATTTCCTGTCCATTCTTGTACCAGACATAGGAAGGCTTTTTAGGTAGACGACAACTGCTCTGACACTCCAGCCAGGTAGAACGTGATATCACCTGGAGACCTGGATGTGTGAAGAAGGAACATGAATGTTATGTTAGACAAAACTGTCAACATACACACAACACATTCATATTATTGTTTTCTAGATCTTGTATATTGGGAAATTATTAACATATGAATAGAAATGTTACCTGTGACAGACAAAGTGACTCCAGGTGAAGTATATCTTCCACCTTCTTGGTTTGTTGTGAACATGAACTTGTACTCAGCTGAGTCGCTCTCTCTCAGGTCTGAGATTCTCAGAGTGCAGCTCTTCTTCTTATAACTGTACTGCACACGACCTGAATATTCTACGTCAGTTTTCAGATCTACAGGTTCCTGATTATTAATTTTAGTAAACCATAGCTTTGTCTTAACTGTAGTAGCACTGTCTTTCCACCTGGAGGGGTATGTGTAGCTGCAGGTTATTTCCACTGTTGATCCTTTAACAGCACAGATGTGAGTAGAGGTGTAAGTCACCCCCCAGCCATCCTGACCCTGTATCACTGTAACACAGAGCACATCAGGAAGCACAATCAGACTCAGAACTACATCAGGAGACAGACGGCCATCTGTAGTGAAGATGCTTCAGAGTCACATCCCAAGTCAGTGTGAGACAAAGATAATCTAATAGTACCAACTTGTTTTGGGGACGAGGACAAACTTGACTGAACTCAGACTGCTTTACTAGAACTGAGCTTAACACTGTATCACACAGGTTTTTCTTATATTTGTACTTCTTTGTTGGGGACTTTCTAACGTCTGTTTTTATAAATGTGTATATGAATCAAGTATTAATGTTATTTTTTGTTTATGCCAAAGTGAACAGAGGAATGTTGAAATGTGAAATCGTTCAGTTTTACATGAGAATGTATAACGCTAAGGAACAGTCAGAGCTGAACACATGATCTCTGCTCTGCAGTTAATCTCTAGGTGCACTGAGGCAGGACATCATACAGAGGGGCAGTGAAGGAACAGCAATGTACTGAACCTGTGAACAAAATAAAAGGCAGAAGATTAATATTAGAAGTGTGAAGGGTGTGGAAATAAAAGAATCTGCTTTGCTCGGTTGCTTTTCTGTCTGTGGTCACTCAGGCTGCTGCAGAGTGTGAATGGAAACTGTAGAGAAATGCAGAACTCTGAGGCGAGGGCCAAGAGTGTGACGTCTAGATAACACACACAGACTTGTTCCAGAGAGAGAAATAGCAATGAAAAAGAAAAGAAGAAAAACAAGCGCTGGTCCTCTCTTAGAGACACAGGACACTGGAAGGGCACTCTGAGAGCAGACCTCCACCAAGCCATGTCCTACTATTTCACTATGGAAATGCAGTGGGAATCCCAGTCTGAAAATCATTTTTCTGACATTACGTGAATGTAGCACAACTGCCCTGCCTCGCAATGTTTTGGATGGTTTCATAAAAAAAGGAGCCAGTGTTTTTTATGTATTCCTGCTGACAGACAGACCAACAAACAAACCAACAGACTAACAAATTACACCAAAAACATCAACTTTTTAACAGAGAAGTCACTTAAAAACACTCAGAGCTCACAGTATCAACCTAGAAATTGGGAACTCTCTGACATGCGCAGTACGCGCAAGCACGTCTGTCCTCTCTGCACACACACACACACACACACACACACACACCACACACACACGCAGAGGAGCGGACGGAGTGAAGGCATTAGGAAGATTCATATACAAAACATAATCACCATAAACACAGACATAAAAGTAGCAGCAACAAGTTTCCTTTTTGCATCAAAAGAAAAGCGAGACTTATTTCTGAAATAAAAACCCAGCTCAGCTTCAACTTCCTCACAAGTTGTTGAATGTGAGGCTTAAAAGAGAGAATCATCAATTAATAATCTTAGGTATTTATATGAAGATGCAGACTCAGTCACAGAGCCCTGAAACGTAAGAAAAGATGAAACGTATACGTAGATGTACAGTACCTTGTACAGAGAGAAGGAAGACAACAAATCCACTCGCTGCTGCTGTTAGACTCATAGCTGCTCCTCTCGTCTGTTAAATCAGCAGGTAGACCACATACATGAGGAGTACTGTGTGTCAGGAACTCACAATAAACATGTCTACGTTCATAAAGGAGGGTGTAGTCTGTGAAGACAGAGGGTTTGTTCTGTGGTTGGTACATTAGTATTCAACGTATATCAAGCTGTTAAAAACCGGCCTGGCTTCCTTCCTCTTTTAATCATTAATATGCATCAAAAGATGGACGGCTGTCAATCTTCAGCTTGAAATGAAAAAAATGAGACTGTCACAAATTAGACAGAGACGAACACTAAATATAAAATATAGTTTGTTGTAGTTCTGCTTCCCATCTTTCCAGTAATTAAAGGTAATGTGTGGAGTTCACTGTATGACCACTAGTAGCACTATGAGTGGTTCCTGGTTAGTTTGTAGCGTACAGGGGGAGGACGAACATGAAGGTAAGGCATCACATGTTCCCACTGACTGACAGTTACTCTGTCACTCTGCTGCAGGTTTGACTACAGACACCTGAAAGATACGAGGACTTTAAAACAGCACTGGGACGTCTTCTTACATGCAGCAACACAGAGCACGTAGAGCTAAATGACAGATGCATGTTGCTCATACAGAAAGAGGAAGTGAGGTCACACACACACACACACACACACACACACACTCACACACACACTAAATGCAAAAGTGCATATGTGCAATACCATCAATACATTTTAATTCATGCAGTTTATTTAACAGCATGGCTTAAAGTCTACAGCAACACTAGCAGCCTCATGAGGCAGTAAGGCTCATTTAACACCAAAGTTATCACATAGAGCAACAATTTTCTTTTTAGTGAGACCAAAAAACATCTCGGTCCAAATGTGGCGACAGAAGAAAGACACTGCTGTTACTGTTATGGTTTTTTTTTTCTCCTGTTTTCTTTTCCTTCTCCGTGTTCCCTCCCTGCTCCTGTGTTTGGGTCTTGTTCCTCCCTGGTCCTGTGTTTGGGTCTTGTTCCTCCCTGGTCCTGTGTTTGGGTCTTGTTCCTCCCTGGTCCTGTGTTTGGGTCTTGTTCCTCCCCGGTCTTGTGCTCCCCTGAGTGTCTGTAGGTTCTGTTTCCTGTTTTATTTTGAAGTCTGGCTTTTGTCTCGTCCTGTCTCTAGTTTTACTTCCTGTGTCTTCCCACTCTTGTGACACAACACACACACACACACACACACACACAGTGTTGAGCTGCAGTGGAAGGACAGAGTCCGTTTTACTCCACCAGGCAGTTGCTGTTTTAGGTTGTTCACCAGAGAAGAAGTTAATTACACTGTGACAAGTTCTACAGATGGACAACATCGGGCAAGTGAGAAATACTCAGAGCATACCAACTGATTTACATTTTATTTACACTCATCACTGATCAATAAAAAGAGTTTAAAGCTGAAACAAAAGCTTGCACCTGCACACTATCGCCCTCTGCAGCAGTGAGAGGGAACTGGCATGATGTTCAAACTACAATACATGCAATACAATCCAACTCATTCAATACAAATGAACAACTAGCTCAGTTTGACAGAGCTGAGCTCATGTTTTTCAATGTGTAAAAATACACCATATAAGATATACTGTACATGCTGTGGAAGAGTTGGACTTTACTGGCTTTCTCT
Source organism: Percina caprodes (assembly GCA_013375575.1). Lineage (NCBI taxonomy): Eukaryota > Metazoa > Chordata > Actinopteri > Perciformes > Percidae > Percina > Percina caprodes. The sequence goes on along the minus strand of JABXJD010000050.1, from coordinate 880,921 downwards.
GCCAGGACAGCTGGGATGTTACAGAGTGAACTATATTTCTTAAAAGTAATTTACTACAAAAAATATCACTTTGCATACCAAGTCAAATCCTGAACTGAGTCCAGTTATGTTATGTACCTGCACAGGTACAAATAAAGCTGAATTCTTCTCAAATCTTCTGCTACTTGCTGCTTCTAAAAAACTGAGAATGAAAACATTTGGAGTTAAAGACTTCATTTTGATTTCCTCCGTGTGAGTCTCCCTCTGGTTTGACTGCATGTGAAGGAGACCACATACATTTTGAGCGGACTCAAAGCTGTACTTTACTTGAGTATTTTCTTTTCATGCTACTTTCTATTACTCCACTACATCAATCTGACAACTTTAGTTACTAGTTACTTCATGATTTTGTATCATTCTGTATATTTTGCCTTTAAGGACCCCTCAAAAACAAGATCAAGGGGTTATTACTAATAAAGAATGTCAGAATTAAAAGATCTGAATACTACTACCAGTGACCAGGTGTGTTTAGCTGCTGGGTTAGCATCACTGCTTCGGGTCAGAAACATCGAATAATCTTTCAAAATGTCACCAGGGAGACTCCTCAAAACAGAGGGAACCCTTTCTAGTACTTTTTAAAACGTAAGGGTTTTACTTCTTATGTAATCCGAACACTTAACACAATGATGACGGAACAATATAGTAATTGAATACGTTTATTCAATTAAATATCAGGTTATTTAAACAATAGAAATCAGTGCAATCAATTCACTGGCTCAAACTGCAGCCAGAGGATGAAAAACAGTGTGTAAAATATACAAAACCAGAGTAAAAAAGAATCCATTTAAGTTTTGAAATTGGTATCCTACTTAAACAGAATACTAACTTATGAAGGGACTGCTCCAGAAGTAAAAATTAAAAATAAGAATAAATAAGAATAAACAGATAAGACAGGAGATAAAGAAATATAATTTACAAAGAAATGTACTTGACAAGATTTGTTAACACTGGCAATAGAATATTGCTCCTTAGTAAGATTTTTCAGGACATTGTGAATTACAATCTTACCAGCCGTTAACTGATGCCACTAGAGACATGACGCTACATGTCATAACAATGCTTAATACTCAATCTTCATATATTGATACATGTGTGCTGACTTGCTTGAACACTGCTAAAGACACCAAAGATTTGTGTTGTGATCAAACTCTTGGGTGTTTGCTGACCGTGCTGTACAGTTCACATAAATCCTCCGCAGCACCTTGATGTCCTGATCTGTGAATGAAAAAACATACTTAGAGAATAAAAAACTAAAACAACTCACGATATGAATTAAGGACAAGGTAAAAAAAAAAAAGCAGATGAAACAGCAATAAAACGGTGGGAATAAAAACACTGATTTCTAAACTTAGTGCAGCAAAGAACATTTTGTGATGGACTCACTCTGTGGTAGCACTGGCCCTCTTAAGGTTGACAGTAGTGTACTCCACATTCTCATCCTCCTCTTCCTCTTTGTGTCGGTGGGGCTGAGCTAGCCTGATGTTGGAGTAGAGAGCATCTTCCTGGTTTTTAGAGAAGGTCACGCTGGCATAGCAAAGGTCGTCCTGCTGCTCTGCTGGAGCTCTCTGGACTGGAGCTGAAGGGCTGTCATACACTGAACCCATGTTTTCCTGACGGGGAACATTGACAAGAGTCCTCAGCTACATAGGTGAGTGATTAAAGGTCCCATACTAAGGTCGTTTTTTAGGTCCATACTTGTATTTTGGATTTCTCCTTGAACATGTTTACATGCTTTAATTCTAAAAAGACACCTTATTTTCCTCATACTGCCTGTTTGAATATACCTGTATTCACCCTCCATCTGAAACGCTCCGTTTTAGTGCCTGTCTCTTTAAGCCCCTCCTGAAAATCCTTGTCTGCTCTGATTGGTCAGCTTTTCTGGGTCTTCTGCGTACTGCACTCTGTGTAAATGCACCGACATTGCCGCCAGAAAATGACTGTAACAGCAGTCTAGTGGCGCTTTCTACCTGTATATAGTATAGTTGTGACATCAGAATCGTACTATCCTGATAGCAGTTTCTGAATAAGGACTGTCTGCGTTTCTCTGTGGATTGAGCATTTTGATACATTTACAGTATTTATATAGCATCTTGACCTGCTTCATGATAAAAGACTTGACTAAATATGGGACCTGTAAGTATGATTTGTATTGGCCTGTAAAACAAAATCCTCATATTGTAAAGCATCTGCAGGGTTAAAGGTGAGGAGCTTGTTCTGCAGTTCCAGTGAATTTACAAATACTTCCCCAGGCGTTACAAATTCCTGGTTTCAACATTTATTTCATGTTCTCTGTTGTGGGATCAAGTCTAATTTTCAAAGCCAAAAGTGAACCACAGGTTTGAGGTCACTTCTGTTTTTGTCGGTGTAATGCCTACTGATCACCAGCAGAGGGAAACGCAATTCAAGGATTGCCTAATTTCCCTTTATTTACAAACCCTATCATGTCTGTGTGGACGGAGAGGTTTATATTATTTCTACAGTGTCCCTGTCTCAGCACCTTATAATTTAGCAGAGGACATGAAGCATTAATCAACTGTTTCCAGGTGAGAGAGGACTCTGACTGAACTCTTCTTCTGACCTGAGCTTGGTTGTCTGGTCGCTCTCGTTGCTCGGTGATTCGTTTCAAGGACCTCTTTCTTCTGCAAAGGAGAAAGAATGAACCATCAAATTAATCATCCAAATACAAATCTAAACGACTAAGTGAATTAAGAATGCGTTTCTGAATGACATCACAGTAAAACTGAACTGCTCACCTAATAAATAGGAAGGCACAGAGGAATATGATAGCCAGGAAAATAGCAGTGATGGATCCAGCAGCTACTGATTTCATTGAACCTGGGAAACAGTGATGAAACCAGATGATTCATTATGGAATTACAAGTTGTTTGGGTCTTTTAGCAACTGATAATTAGACATGAGATCATAGATCCTCAGACAGATGCAGTCCACATAATGACTCATGTGTTATGTAGTTTTGCTTAAAGTCCAAAAATTTAAAAATGATCTTTCCAACAATGTGTGTTAATGTGAGTTTTTATAAATGACAAACCTCTGGATTAGTAATTATTGTTTTGTGCAAACAGTTAACTTGGAAATGTATTCATATTGACATCTATTTGTCATTAGATAGGTAGATAAAGAACTGGAAGGTTAAGATCATGTGAGAGTAAATGGGGAATATGACTTAACGTACCTGCTACAGTCAGATGTAAGGTGGAGGTCTGACGTCCTCTTCTGTTCTGGGCTTCACAGGAATAATTCCCACTGTGTTCAGGTCTAACATCAGTGATGGTGAAGATCTGTCCTGATGCTTTTGGTGAGTCTTCATTCTCCTTGTACCAGGTGTAGTTAGCTGCTGGGTTAGCATCACTGCTACAGGTCAGATTCACTGAACTGCCCTCCACTATCTCAGCAGAGGGACTCACTGACACAGAGAGAAGCTTTGGACCATCTGGAGGACAAATTGTACAGAGAAAACTGTTGTTGAGCAAAGGAAAACAAGGTTGATTATAACTGCCGCCTGGGAGCTGCACCAAACAAAAATGTTATTAACATAAAGCAAAAACACACTCATGCTCCCCCTGATATCATGAAGCTGTGCTGCAGGCTGTCAGGGAGAAACTGTGTAGTGACTAACTTGCTTCTATAGCATTTAGAATCTCTGTCCTGGTAGTTGTGTGTAGGTTTACTGCCAGCGTCTCAGCAAGGAGCCCACCCATCCCTCTGTGGCCTCATTTGTTACCTCTAGGTGTTACTCCCTGATTTGGTTTGTGTTCTACTGTACGCAAATCTCAGGAGATCAGTCAGAGTGTTCATCTTTTACCCATAATGCAGCAGCAGCTTGTGTCTTCAAAAGCATTTTCTTGATCTAAGAGCTGTCTACTTTCTGCGTGGACGGATAAAATATCTCTGCTCAACTTCTCTCCTGGAGAAAACCACAGTTTGTAGAAATAAGACAGTGGAAAGTGGTGGGATTACAAAATACAACTCGCACTGATGGAGTTAAAGGGATAGTTCGTGGTAATTTCACCCTAGGGAACCTTTCCCTTGTTCGGACATTGGGCGAGTTAGCGCAATTAGCCAAATGGCTTTGTGAAGATGCTAATTGAACCAACTGTATCACGTAAATTACTCCACTAATAATGCCCGGAATGGTACCAAACTTGTACAATAGTACAAATAGATTTTGTACTCATAAAACAATGGATTGGAAATATTTTTGTTGTATCTCTTTTCAGTGTTGTAGTGTGTAGACGGTCCCTAAGCATTTGTCTTACTGCCGCTAGCAGTAGCAGCAAAGAGCAGAATCAGGCAGGTGTTATTTAAATAACTCCTGGTGTACTTACACACTTTCCAATCCATTGTTTTAGGAGTACAGAACCTATTTGTACTACTGTGGAAGTTTGGTACCATTCTGGGCATATTTAGTGGGGTAATTTACGTGATAAACTCTTGGTTCCATTAGCGTCTGCACTAAGCCATTTGGCTAATTGCGCTAACTCAACCAATGTCCAAACAAAGAAAAAAAGCAGAAAAAAACATGAATCCTTTAAACACCTTTCGAAAATATTTCTACTCTCTAGCTCAACAGATATTTACATCCACTGTCTCTACTTAAACACATTGGATGTACAATAGAAGTACTTTGCTGATGTATTGTACTCACACTGAACATCTATGTGTACAGATGTGGAGTTTCTCTGGCCATACTTATTCTCTGACTGGCAGTGGTAGTTCCCACTATTATCTAAGCTGATAGAAGGGAAATGATAAATATATTTTGGTCTTTGAAGCAGGGTCTGGTTCCCCTTGTACCAGGTGTAGTTAGCTGCTGGGTTAGCATCACTGCTACAGGTCAGAGTCACTGAACAGCCCTCCTCTATCTCAGCAGAGGGACTCACTGACACAGAGGGACGCTTTGGACCATCTGGAGGAGAAAAAAGGGATTCATTATGAATTTGTATTGAGGCATGTACTGCCACAGGCCAGGAGGAGCAACACAAGTATTGTGGTGACTATGATCCACCTACTTAATAAACCCTGCTTCATAAGACAGGAGCTTATAATTTTAAAGACTTCTGTCTTGCACTGATATATTTATTGTCTACGGCATGTGTGAAACATAATTAGTTTTTTTGTGTGGAGCATGAAAAGATAAATAAAGGAATGTTGAATCTTGTCACCTCAAAGCTAGCTGGCAGGATAAAGTAACCACTAATAGACCTGTACATGAATCAGGTGTCCTCTACAGTCTTAGTGGCCTCCCAGACCCATCACAAAAATGTAAATGACCCAAAATCTTCTGACATTGTGGACCAAATATTATTTCTCCTCAGTTTGTGAAGGAATGCGCCCGCCAGGAATTTACATTTTTGGCAACTGTGCCAGGATTGTGTTAATGCTGACAAAATTGTGCTTGGGTTTAAGCTTTTGCCCAGTTTTTAGGTAATGAGTGGCCCAAAGATATTTACTCATTAGTAAAATAATAAGTAGGTTTGAATGTTCTAATGTTTTCTACTTACACTGGACATCTATGAATAGAGATGTAGAGTTGATGTGTCCGTGCTGATTCTCAGACTTGCAGTAGTAGTTCCCTCTGTCCTCAGAGCTGATGGGGTGAAATGGTAGATGCCTTGTTGTCCATGAGGCGGTGTTTGGTTCTCCTTGTACCAGGTGTAGTTAGCTGCTGGGTTAGCATCACTGCTACAGGTCAGAGTCACTGAACTGCCCTCCACTATCTCAGCAGAGGGACTCACTGACACAGAGGGACGCTTTGGACCATCTGGAGGAGATGTGTTAACAGAGATTACTCTAGGTTAAAGGTGACTCACATTTAGACTTCGACGGTGGTCTGACTACATTGATGTGTGATGGTTTGAGTCCCAAAACTGCACAAAACCCCTAAAATCTCCTGGAGCTGCTCAGTGAATATCAGAAGACTGAATGGGAAGCAAGAGCTAGAGCTGAAGGAAGTAGTTATGATCAGTACAAATCCTTTACTCTAAAGACGGGACAGATTTAAGCTTTTTCATTTTAAATGAACTGTTTCACTCACATTTCACATTAACAGAGAAAGCGTTAGATGTCGTCCTCCCAAGTTTGTTCTCAGCTGTACAGGAATACTGTCCAGAGTCAGAGGACTGGACGGAGTTGAAGACGAGCTGTGGTCCTTCACTGAGACGTTGAAGGTCTGGATTTCCATTCTCCTTGTACCAGGTGTAGTTAGCTGCTGGGTTAGCATCACTGCTACAGGTCAGATTCACTGAACTGCCCTCCACTATCTCAGCAGAGGGACTCACTGACACAGAGGGAAGCTTTGGACCATCTGGAGGAGACATTAACATGAATAACTTAATAATTAGATTACTTAAACATTAGAACAAATGACAAATTAACACTTAAACTATCCCTAACTATTGTCATGTTTTGTAAATAATTCTGCTGATTCTGTTGTGGGTGAAGAGTGAACTTTGAGTTTTATTTTGGAAATAAATAAATGTAGAGCTCTTGGCCATGACACCATAAATCATAAAGTAATGGAGCGTCTTAATAACAGAATTATTAAACATAAAATGAGTGATTGTTGTTTCTATGAATAATCCTGCTGCACCTACATTAAGAATCAGAAGACTCCAGTGAGATCACGTCTGAAATCATCATTGTATTGTAATGTCAGTGTGTTTGTGTCCTGACACAGTAAACTCACACACTGGAGGAGAGGGGGACTTCTCATGTCCTTTCAACGCACAGGAGAAGACGTCTGTGGGATTAAACCAGACCGTATAAGTAGATGTCTTCTTCCAGGTAATGTGTTCTCCATTTTTGTACCAGACGTAGGAGAGATGATCAGCTGGACTGCAGCTGCTGTGACACTTCAGCTCTGCCTTGGTCCCAGACTGCTGGACTGTTACTGTGATCACCTGCACCTGCAGAGCTGGACATGAGAACAAGAAACAATATTTTATCACAGGTTCTAAAAAAAATAAATAAAGATGTACATAATAACTGATCGTTATCAACATGTTCAGTGTTTTTAAATGTACTGTGTTGGTGTATTTCCATCAGTTTGTGTTGATCAGTACCTGTGACAGTCAGAGTTGTTCCAGGTAAACTGCTCCTCCATTCAAAGCTCGGTGTTATGAACTTGAAGTGATACTCAGCTGAGTCGCTCTCTCTCAGGTCAGAGATTCTCAGAGTGGAGCGTCCTCTCTCTGTTTCTACCTGAACACGACCTGCATACTGGGAGTCTTTACTAAGGTCTTCAGGCTGGGAAGGATTCTGCCCTCGATGATCACGCTCAGGACTGAACCAGAATGTTGATGCGTCATGATAATTGTAGCTGTTGTACAAGCAAGAAATGTTCACTGAAGAACCTCTGGAGACGCAGATGCTTCTGTCAGTGTACGTCACTCTGTTGCAGGATTCACCTTGGACACCTGAAAGATAAAACCATTTACACCATTTGTAAACCAGAGTCTGTGAGGAATCACTACAGGAAGTTCCATATTAAATCTACACTACATGAAGTTATAAGGCTCCACTAAATGGTGTTGTGTTGGAAGAATGTTGAGTAAACTCACACACTGAAGGAGAGGGGAAATCCTTAAATCCTTGAAGAGCACAGGAATAACTATCCTCATTATTTAATTTGTCTAAGTAATATAATGTTTGTGCCTGAATTTCCTGTCCATTCTTGTACCAGACATAAGAAGGATTATTAGGTAGACGACAACTGCTCCGACACTGCAGCCAGGTAGAACGTGATATCACCTGGAGACCTGGATGTGTGAAGAAGGAACATGAATGTTATGTTAGACAAAACTGTCAACATACACACAACACATTCATATTATTGTTTTCTAGATCTTGAACTTTTGGAAATTATTAACATATAAATAGAAATGTTACCTGTGACAGACAAAGTGACTCCAGGTGAAGTATATCTTCCACCTTCTTGGTTTGTTGTGAACCTGAACTTGTACACAGCTGAGTCGCTCTCTCTCAGGTCTGAGATTCTCAGAGTGCAGTCCTTCTCATTATCACTGTACTGCACACGACCTGAATACTTTGAGTCTGTTCTTAGATCCACGGGCTCTTTATTCTGCAACTTAGTGAACCAGAATGTTTTCTCAACTTTAGCATTTTTTCTGGATGGGTATGTGTAGCTGCAGGTTATTTCCATTGTTGATCCTTTAACAGCACAGATCTGAGTAGAGGTGTAAGTCACCCCCCAGCCATACTGACCCTGTATCACTGTAACACAGAGCACATCAGGAAGCACAATCAGACTCAGAACTACATCAGGAGACAGACGGCCATTTGTAGTGAAGATGCTTCAGAGTCACATCCCAAGTCAGTGTGAGACAAAGATAATCTAATAGTACCAACTTGTTTTGGGGACGAGGACAAACTTGACTGAACTCAGACTGCTTTACTAGAACTGAGCTTAACACTGTATCACACAGGTTTTTCTTATATTTGTACTTCTTTGTTGGGGACTTTCTAACGTCTGTTTTTTAAAAATGTGTATATGAATCAAGTATTAATGTTATTTTTTGTTTATGCCAAAGTGTACAGAGGAATGTTGAAATGTGAAATCGTTCAGTTTTACATGAGAATGTATAACGCTAAGGAAGAGTCAGAGCTGAACACATGATCTCTGCTCTGCAGTTAATCTCTAGGTGCACTGAGGCAGGACATCATACAGAGGGGCAGTGAAGGAACAGCAATGTATTGAACCTGTGAACAAAATAAAATGCAGAAGATTAATATTAGAAGTGTGAAGGGTGTGGAAATAAAAGAATCTGCTTTGCTCGGTTGCTTTTCTGTCTGTGGTCACTCAGGCTGCTGCAGAGTGTGAATGGAAACTGTAGAGAAATGCAGAACTCTGACGTCTAGATAACACACACACGCACGCACAAAATATTTGTAAATATAAAGGCCATGCCAGTGATTAAGTTTACGGATGGACAAAGCAGGCCAACCAGCCCAAGCATACAGGGATCAATGGTGAGTTAGGGCCTTAAGATATGTTATGAACCTCAATGCTCCATGGTATATTATCTAAGAAGTGAAGGCATTAGGAAGATTCATATATAAAACATAATCACCATAAACACAGACATAAAAGTAGAGGCAACAAGTTTCCTTTTTGCATCAAAAGAAAAGCGAGACTTATTTCTGAAATAAGAACCATTGAGAGATGATTTTATGATAAGGGGGTATTTTAATTCCAAAGGCCAAGGGAACTTTCTCAGGATGCATATTATTCTGATCCATGAAATAACTGGCCTTTAAAAATAAAAATCTGCCTGCTTCTATGGGAATTTAAACATAGGGGTGTATATTTATGCCCTCTGTATTTTAAGGAAGAACAATTATTTATTTACATTATTCATTCACAAATAAAATCAGTGTCCTTAAAAGGTTGGATTTTCTTAATTTTTTGGAATTAAGGAATTAAGATAAATTTCCTAAAGATGTTTTTTTTTTCAACTATAGCATGGGTGTGTACACTTTCTCAAGCCACTGTTTATGAAGATACAGACTCAGACACAGAGCCCTGAAACGTAAGGAAAGATGATCGTGAGTTTTGTTTAGTTACAATTCAAAATCGATTTCAGCTCATAAAAGCTGTGTTGTACTACCAATTATGAAAAGCCGCTAAATGCCTTAATATGTACTGTAAATGTAGATGTACAGTACCTTGTACAGAGAGAAGGAAGACAACAAATCCACTCGCTGCTGCTGTTAGACTCATAGCTGCTCCTCTCATCTGTTAAATCAGCAGGTAGACCACATACATGAGTACTGTGTTTCAGAAACTCACAATAAACATGTCTACGTCTCTGTGGTCTCTGAAGACAGTGAGTGTCTTCTGTGGTTGGCACAGTAGTGTTTAACATATACAGAGCTGTTTGAAACCCGCCTGACTTCCTTCCTCTTTACCTCCTTAATATGCATGAGCAGACAAATGTCTGTAAATCCCCAAGTTGAAATGAAGAAATGATTCTTACTGGTTTTGTGTAAATGATGCATTAGGTCCTTAAAATATAGTTTATGGAAATGAAGGGCAGGGAAGTGCCTCTAAAGCTATTCATGAGAGCACAAGGTTCAGCAAAAACATGTTTTAATCACTCTCACACACTCACCCTTCGTTGCAAGTCGGGTCCAATTTTATTTACAGCCCCAGTCCATATGATAAACAGGCCACAAAAAGAGATACAATGTACATAACAGGCTGTGCGTAAATCTGGTATGAACTAAAACTGAAAGTGAAAGTCTAATAAAACAGATTTGTTTTCAGTCATTTAACCTTTTTTTTTCCCCCAAAGTGTGGAAAGCCGAGCTGTACTCTTGCCCAACAGCTGAGGATTGTGTGTGCATTTCCTCACGGCTCTCTAAAGGTTAGAATGATTTGGGTTTTATCTAATGTTGTGATTAGAGTGAACAGTGGCCCTTAAGATAAGTGCATTGGAAAGTGTTGAGAGCAGATGTTAGGGTGTGGTTGGCATCCAGCACAGCACAGCTTCCTGTGTGAGCCACTGGGAGGAGTTGTGGTCTAATACAAAAGAACATCTATAGATAAAAGGTGCACTTGATAATACTTACTACAAAACGGCTTCCCTCATTTCTGCAACAAGAGAAAACAGAACAAAAGTTAGTCAAATCAACAGCAACAATATGTTTAGCTACTGAGATAAAGAACATGATGAAGACAGATACTATCTGGTGCTGGAGTTTGTTCACAATACATTATTTTATCAATTACAAAGGAATAGCTCATTCAAAACATGCTTGGTTAACTGAAACACTTTCATACTGCTGCATTTTTCTTTTAATAACAAAGCCATGTTAAGCAGAAGCATGGTCATATTAATCAGAACATGAAACAAAACATTGACAAACCTTGTCCACTTATTGATCAGGTGCTAGACAGTGAACACTGCTTAACACCTTCACAATAAAAGCCCCAACTTCATAACAAAAGTGACACAAAAAGAAAATCGTATAAGAACATAGATAAAATAAGCATTAAGTATGGCAGACCAAACATTTAAAGTTATTTAAAGCAGATCTTTCCACAAGTGGATCTAGGTGATGGGAAGGTGATGGGTGGATGTTAAAGGTGCTGTAGGTAGGAATTTGAACATTGACAACTTCTCAGTTCCCCCCCCCCTTTTTGCTAAAGCCCAAATGGTCTCCTAAGCCCCTCCCCCCAAGAGGGAGAATGAATGCATCTGCCTGAGCAGTGATTGACACACAGTTAAACAAATTGCCACACTATGTTGTACACATTCACAACGATTTGGAAAATATTATTATATATATTTTTATTCATTGTCATTGCTATTGCCAAAGCAATTATTAATGCTGCTGTGGGGAGTAAGCACATCTCTTGAATGAGAATTCTTTTTGCCAACGTGTAGGCAAGAGGCGGGTCAGATGTTTGGCAGAAAACACCCGCGGACAGCTGGGGGACAGGTGAGGCGTGGCAGGGTCTGGAATGACAAGAGAACAATAAAGTTTAATAAAGAAGTGTAGATGACAAAAAAGTCAAAAAAAATTCTGAACATTTGCCAATTAAATACTACATACGGATTTACAGCAGGCTGTATAGTATTGACTATAAACGAGTTAAGATGACACTGCATGAACTAAGGTGACACGTTGTTTTTGGTTGGTTTTTCACCATTTAGGTTATGTATGTGATGTTGTGTATCTATGCTATTGATTGAAATAAACTAAACTAAAAACTAAATAGCAGGATTTGACCTCAGAAAAAAAATAAAATAGTTTTCTGATGCGCAGTGACACGATTACAGTCACAGTTTGATTGGCATGTTTCAAAACATATGTATAATTTCCTGTTAGCATAAAATGGTAAAGTCAAATTTCTCGGGTACTTAGTATGAAATAAGACTTAATCCGAAATTTTACTTTCAGCATCCGCAAGTATACGCGGGGGTCCACGTGATGTAGGCTACACTTGGTAATCAGAGGGTGTACAGCAATGCATAAGATCTGGGCAGACATCCAATTAGTTTTGTGGCCACTGTGATATAAGTTGTTGCAGAGCGATCTGTTACGCATGTGTGGAATGCGTCCTCCAAGCAGACCTCAGAAAGTAGTGTACATAAACAGCTACAGCCAAAATTATACTGTGGCACTATAGAGAAAACATGAGGGGATGACTTAAAGTGCCCATATTATGCTCATTTTCCGGTTTATACTTGTACTTTGAGGTTGTACCAGAATAGGTTTACATGGTTTCATTTTCAAAAAACACCATATTTTTGTTGTACCGCACATTGTTGCAGATCCTCTTTTTACCCTGTGTGTTTGGGTCTCTGTTTTAGCTCCAGAGTGAGACATCTCACTTATATACTATTTTTGTTGGGAGCCGCATATGCTCAGTAGCTCGGTAAGATCACATCAGCTAGATAACTCTTTCTCCAACTTTGGTCAGTAGAAGGCAGGATTAGCTCGGAGACTTCTTCTAAACGAGCAGAATCCCTGCAGAACAGGGACGTGTAAGTAGTTCTTTTGGAGAGTATGGTGAATTAGTGTGTGTTTTAGCAGAGTTTTACCATTGAGAACGAGCTAGCATGCTAGCGCTAGAATGTGCTACAACTAGCCACCTCGTCTTGGCTAGTGACATAGAAAGCCGTGCAGATTTTGAACAGCTCACCCGGAGACTGAAGGCAGAGGACATTCAGAAACCGTATCTCACTCAAAACAGCATGGATAGCATTTTCCAAATTTTTATGCGTGTGGAAACACCGGAGACACAAAATAACATCATATACATTGTATACTCTATACAAAATCTCTATACTGTATTCTTTTTGCTGAAAACCGCTGCTGGAACTTTCAATTTTCCAAAAGGATTAATAAAGAAAAGTCTAAGTCTAACACCCCAAATCCCATAAAAAGGGATTTATTCATAATATGGGCACTTTAAGTCATCAAGATATTTCATTCAAGAATTATGACTGTCTGTAAAAATGTCACCCAATCCACCCAGTAGTTTGTGAGATATTTCAGTCTGAACTCTTCTTACCTGTGCGATGGTATATAGTTTCTGCCTGAGCTGACACTGCTGATTGGGCAACTTGTATCTTCTTGATAGGAGAATAAATAAAATAAAAAACGACAACAAAAAATGTATCATCATTTGTATTGAACAAATGGCTAAATTGTATTGGTTAATATAGCCATAGTGATGCTCACCTAATCCCTAGGTAGACAGAGAGGACCACGATGAACAGGACAAAAGTGAGCAGTATTCCAGCGTGTGATCTGGATGCACCTGTGACAGAAATCAAATAGAAACGCTGACAGTTCATTGCAGGATGTTTGGGTCCATTAGACTGTGTCCTGCTCTCTGTTTGAGTGCATTTAAAACCGTTTAATAGAATTGTGTGGGGGCGACATCTAGCTCACTTAGTAGAGCGTGCGCCCTATGCAGGCGGCAGATTCAGTCCAACCCAACGCCCTTTCATGCATGTCTTAAACCCCGCCTCCTTTCCGGTCTTCAAGCTGTCCTGTCATTAAAGGCCATAAAAGCCCTAAAAATACTCTTCATTGATATTATATTATAGAATTGTGTGTGCTGCAGTGCCTTTCCTGGTCATTCAACAGCAGTGGCGTAATATGGCTGTTTAGGGAGTTTATGTACAGTCTCATGACAACTAACCAATCAGATGTAAGGTGGAGCTCTGACGTCCTCTTCTGTTCTGGGCTTCACAGTAATAATTCCCACTATGTTCAGCTCTGAAGTCAGTGATGGTGAAGATCTGTCTTGATGCTTTTGGTGAGTCTTCATTCCCCTTGTACCAGGTGTAGTTAGCTGCTGGGTTAGCATCACTGCTACAGGTCAGAGTCACTGAACTGCCCTCCACTATCTCAGCAGAGGGACTCACTGACACAGAGGGACGCTTTGGACCATCTGGAGGAGAATATTAAGACAGTAAATGTTTGATGGGAAGTGACGGAAGTTTGATTTCCTTCATAATAATAATAATAATAATACATTTTGAACTGTTAGCAATATATTTAAAGATGGATTTTTCATTTGGGGAGGTGATGCAAAATACAAATGCATATGTGATTTCAATAGATCTTAATTTTAATTACTAACTAATCCAGGCTTAAAATGAAAACTGTAAACTGCCTGCAAATTTGCTTATAACATCACTCCCACTAGCATTAGCTTACTATGCAGTAGATGAATTGTAATGCACTTTTACTTTTAAAGTGATCGGCTGATGTGTTGTACTTACACTGGACATCTATAAATAGAGATGAAGAATTGATCTGTCCATGTGGATTCTCAGACTTGCAGTAGTAGTTCCCTCTGTCCTCAGATCTGATGGAGGTGAAATGATAACTTCCTTCTGGTCCATGAAGCAGTGTTTGGTTCTCCTTGTACCAGGTGTATTTAGCTGCTGGGTTAGCATCACTGCTACAGGTCAGAGTCACTGAACTGCCCTCCACTATCTCAGCAGAGGGACTCACTGACGCAGAGGAAGCTTTGGACCATCTGGAATAGACATTTGCTAACTGATTATTAAATACTATATTATGTGGCAGCATCTGAAACAGGATGTATGAGAATGAGGATGTATGGTGGGTTTGGGCCAAATCTGCTCCCTAATAGGGAATCAAACTACCTTAGTAGTTATGCATTGATTTCAAAAAGATTTTACTCGCGGCCGGGTTAGCTCAGTTGGTGGAGCTGGTGCACATACATAGGTTTACTTGTCAATGCAGTGGCCGGGGGTTTGACTCCAACCACTCTTTGCTGCATGTCATTCCCCCCTCTCTCTCTCCCTTTTCATGTCTTTAGTTGTTCTGTAAAAATAAAGGCCTAAAAATAATTTAAAAAAAAAAGGGTTTTACTCACATTTCACATTAATAAATGCATATTCAGATGTCCTCCTCCCCAGCTCGTTCTCAGCTGTACAGTAATACTGTCCAGAGTCAGAGGACAGGATGGTGATGAAGACGAGCTGTGGTCCTTCACTGAGAAAGCCTAGATTCTCCTTGTACCAGGTGTAGTTAGCTGCTGGGTTAGCATCACTGCTACAGGTCAGAGTCACTGAACTGCCCTCCACTATCTCAGCAGAGGGACTCACTGACACAGAGGGAAGCTTTGGACCATCTGGAGGAGAATATTAAGACAGTAAATGTTTGATGGGAAGTGACGGAAGTTTGATTTCCTTCATAATAATAATAATAATACATTTTGAACTGTTAGCAATATATTTGAAGATGGATTTTTCATTTGGGGAGGTGGTGCAAAATACAAATGCATATGGGATTTCAATAGATCTTAATTTTAATTACTAACTAATCCAGGCTTAAAATGAAAACTGTAAACTGCCTGCAAATTTGCTTATAACATCACTCCCACTAGCATTAACTTACTATGCAGTAGATGAATTGTAATACACTTTTACTTTTAAAGTGATCGGCTGATGTGTTGTACTTACACTTGACATCTATAAATAGAGATGAAGAATTGATCTGTCCATGTGGATTCTCAGACTTGCAGTAGTAGTTCCCTCTGTCCTCAGATCTGATGGAGGTGAAATGATAACTTCCTTCTGGTCCATGAAGCAGTGTTTGGTTCTCCTTGTACCAGGTGTAGTTAGCTGCTGGGTTAGCATCACTGCTACAGGTCAGATTCACTGAACTGCCCTCCACTATCTCAGCAGAGGGACTCACTGACGCAGAGGGAAGCTTTGGACCATCTAGAATAGACATTTGCTAACTGATTATTAAATACTGTATTATGTGGCAGCATCTGAAACAGGATGTATGAGAATGAGGATGTATGGTGGGTTTGGGCCAAATCTGCTCCCTAATAGGGAATCAAACTACCTTAGTAGTTATGCATTGATTTCAAAAAGATTTTACTCGCGGCCGGGTTAGCTCAGTTGGTGGAGCTGGCGCACATACATAGGTTTACTTGTCAATGCAGTGGCCGGGGGTTTGACTCCAACCACTCTTTGCTGCATGTCATTCCCCCCTCTCTCTCTCCCTTTTCATGTCTTTAGTTGTTCTGTGAAAATAAAGGCCTAAAAATAATTTAAAAAAAAAAGGGTTTTACTCACATTTCACATTAATAAATGCATATTCAGATGTCCTCCTCCCCAGCTCGTTCTCAGCTGTACAGTAATACTGTCCAGAGTCAGAGGACAGGATGGTGATGAAGACGAGCTGTGGTCCTTCACTGAGAAAGCCTAGATTCTCCTTGTACCAGGTGTAGTTAGCTGCTGGGTTAGCATCACTGCTACAGGTCAGATTCACTGAACTGCCCTCCACTATCTCAGCAGAGGGACTCACTGACACAGAGGGAAGCTTTGGACCATCTGGAGGAGAATATTAAGACAGTAAATGTTTGATGGGAAGTGACGGAAGTTTGATTTCCTTCATAATAATAATAATAATACATTTTGAACTGTTAGCAATATATTTGAAGATGGATTTTTCATTTGGGGAGGTGATGCAAAATACAAATGCATATGGGATTTCAATAGATCTTAATTTTAATTACTAACTAATCCAGGCTTAAAATGAAAACTGTAAACTGCCTGCAAATTTGCTTATAACATCACTCCCACTAGCATTAACTTACTATGCAGTAGATGAATTGTAATGCACTTTTACTTTTAAAGTGATCGGCTGATGTGTTGTACTTACACTCGACATCTATAAATAGAGATGAAGAATTGATCTGTCCATGTGGATTCTCAGACTTGCAGTAGTAGTTCCCTCTGTCCTCAGATCTGATGGAGGTGAAATGATAACTTCCTTCTGGTCCATGAAGCAGTGTTTGGTTCTCCTTGTACCAGGTGTAGTTAGCTGCTGGGTTAGCATCACTGCTACAGGTCAGATTCACTGAACTGCCCTCCACTATCTCAGCAGAGGGACTCACTGACGCAGAGGGAAGCTTTGGACCATCTGGAATAGACATTTGCTAACTGATTATTAAATACTATATTATGTGGCAGCATCTGAAACAGGATGTATGAGAATGAGGATGTATGGTGGGTTTGGGCCAAATCTGCTCCCTAATAGGGAATCAAACTACCTTAGTAGTTATGCATTGATTTCAAAAAGATTTTACTCGCGGCCGGGTTAGCTCAGTTGGTGGAGCTGGCGCACATACATAGGTTTACTTGTCAATGCAGTGGCCGGGGGTTTGACTCCAACCACTCTTTGCTGCATGTCATTCCCCCCTCTCTCTCTCCCTTTTCATGTCTTTAGTTGTTCTGTGAAAATAAAGGCCTAAAAATAATTTTTTAAAAAAAGGGTTTTTCTCACATTTCACATTAATAAATGCATATTCAGATGTCCTCCTCCCCAGCTCGTTCTCAGCTGTACAGTAATACTGTCCAGAGTCAGAGGACAGGATGGTGATGAAGACGAGCTGTGGTCCTTCACTGAGAAAGCCTAGATTCTCCTTGTACCAGGTGTAGTTAGCTGCTGGGTTAGCATCACTGCTACAGGTCAGAGTCACTGAACTGCCCTCCACTATCTCAGCAGAGGGACTCACTGACACAGAGGGACGCTTTGGACCATCTGGAGGAGAAGGTACAGTATATGGACATAAATTTACCTTAAAATTGAATAACATAGAAAATACAATCTTTTATTTGTTCAAGTTCAAAACTTAAAAATACTCGGAGTTGTCACAGTTGCTGTCCAGAGTGCTGATGCAGTTTTAGATCTCTATCAGTCTTTCAGTTTGGCCTTTTAAATAACCATGCTGTACATGTACTGTACATCAAAATTCAATTAACTTATGTTTTCTGCACTCAACACCAATTTTTTTTCGGTTTACATTTTTAGTTTTGAAATTCAATCTTCTCTCTGGTTAAAATGACCAGTCATTCCTCCAAACTGAATTAGGCTGTCTATGTATTTTACTTTGGATTAACCAGATAAAACATAATATGACAGTGGGGAACTCACACACTGAAAGAGAGCAAAAATCCTCATGTCCTTCGAAAGCACATGAGATGTTGTCTCCAGGATTAAAGTAATCAGCGTGGGTAGAAGTTTTCTCTGTCGTAATTTTCAGTGCGTTCTTGAACCAGACGTAGGAGAGACGACCAGCTCGACTGCAGCGGCTGTGGCACTTTAGCTCTGCATAGGTCTGAGACTGCTGGACTGTTACTCTGATCACCTGCACCTGGAGATCTGCATATGAGAACAAAAAAAATCTCTAAAAAGGACTATGGTTAACTGCTCCTCAGATCTCTGCAGGGTAAATCCAGACAGCTAGCTAGACTACCTGTCCAATCTGAGTTTTAAGTTCTAAGTGCCGTTTCTAAGTGCCGGACAAAGCAGCGGCACCGCTGCTTTGTCCGGCACTTAGAACCGCCCAAGACGATTGTGATTTGTTTGAAGAAATGCCAATAAACCAGAGCAACTTTTTTCTCCCATCCCAGAATGTTGTGTGGAGCAGCCACAATACTCATAATTTAGAATTATTGTCAACATGTTCAGTGTTTTTAAATGTACTGTGTTGGTGTATTTCCATCAGTTAGTGTTGATCAGTACCTGTGACAGTCAGAGTTGTTCCAGGTAAACTGCTCCTCCATTCAAAGCTTGGTGTTATGAACTTGAAGTGATACTCAGCTGAGTCGCTCTCTCTCAGGTCAGAGATTCTCAGAGTGGAGTGTCCTCTCTCTGTTTTTACCTGAACACGACCTGCATACTGGGAGTCTTTACTAAGGTCTTCAGGCTGGGAAGGATTCTGCCACTGAGAACTAAGCTCAGGACTGAACCAGAATATAGATTCAACTTGATCTTGGTAACTGTTATACGTGCAAGAAATGTCCAATGATGAGCCTTTAGAGACGCAGATACTTCTGGCCGTGTATGTCACTCTGTTGCAGATTTGACCAAAGACACCTGAAACATAAACATTACATTAATAAGAATTGTTAACCTCTCAGGAAGCATTTTTCATGTAAGTATGGCAAAATCCCTGACAGTTCTATATATAATCATATATTTGGACCAATAGTAAGCAATAGTACAAATGTATCTAAGGTAGTCAATCAAGTACAACGCAACTTACACTATAATGCGGATTTGCTAAATGCTAAAAACTATGCGTCCCTTTTCTTTTTTTACACAGTGGTCATCAATAATTACATGTTTTCGTTGGGAATGAAATTCAGTAACTATGGTTGGTTAAACTCTCAGCACACCAACATCACATCACAAGCCCTGAATCTTCGAGGTTTTTTAAAATAAATTCAACTTTGTGCCATTTCCCCTCAGTCTTTTTGATTCTGTTTACGCCTACCCTACCGACTCTTCTGTACATTATTAAGTAGTAACATCAATTTCTTGCCTCTTTTGAGGTGGAAGGACTATAAAATGTGTTATCTTCTACATTAGTTGCGTTTTGTTTTTAGAATAACAGTTGGAGAACAATTAGATACAAAATAAGATGTAGGCTATCATCAAATGGCTTGAAAAATAAAGCATATAGCTGCCATAAATGGAGCATACCCACGGCATACCCCTAGATTTGAGTCCCAAATGTTTACAACATCTGGCTCTGCCCCTGAACTCACGGTCTATCTGTGTAAATACTAGCTATGTTTCCGTCCACACATTTATTAACCAAATTAAGTGATATTGAATGAAAAATGCCTTATGGAAACAATAAAATTCGAATTTCATGAATATATACAGTCTATCGACTCAAAGAAAATACATTTGGTCTCATCGGATTTTATCTTGATCGATATACGGCTAATGCGATAAACACTGATGTAAACGTTATTTGCCGAATAAATAATGAATTGCGATTAAGTTGTAGGTCATTTTATGGTTGCAACCCGCCATAAAACAAAGAAGAAGTTTTAGTTAATTTCCGCCAAGTATTTCCACTGTCTGCACACATGGCGGGTGTCAACAAAGACAGAAGTAAATGGACGGAAGAGGAGAAAAGAGTTTTTTGAATTTAATTTATCAGGAACTCGCAAAGCTAATGGCCGACAAAGGTTACGACAAGCCGTGGGACGTCCTCCGAAGTCAATGGAAGACGCTCAAACAGCGAGACATGTCTAAAAAAAAAAAAAAAAAAGAGTCTTGCAGCGATGCAGGAGGAAAAATAAAAGGCAAGTTGCATCTGCATCGTCATAGCAATGTGTTGATAGCGTCAGTTTCTTATTATAGCTTGATATGTCGCTATCAGCTGGCACATAAGCTCTATTACACTATTACAACTTGTGCAATATTGATCATTTGTTGGTAGACGGCGCTATCAGTTTTTTTTGAAAACTGTGTTTGCAAATGTTTGATTGAATGTCGTGCGATTCAGTGCGAAAAATGAATGGAAACACCTTAAAATGTCTAAAATCAATTCAATATACCAATTTGATTGCAAAACAGCATGTGACGTCATTACGCACAGGTTTTTATTTGCTTTAAAGCCGTTGGATGGAAACAAACTTTCACCAGAGTTTTTTCACCAAACTTCAGATAATTCGATTGACAAGAGGATGGAAACTTAGCTACTGTGCTGCAAATAGTTCCACTTAGTTTATTACAGTAAGTGAACAACAATACTAGCAGTCGCCAATTGCCCTCCCTTTATCAACTTTTGTTCAGTGCTGTGCTTAGAGCAAGACTTGAAAAATGTGTTTCAAAAAGGAGATGTGAGAATAGCTTGACCGCAAAATACTATTTTGGTGTTGTGCTGATAGAGAAGGCAGGGGTGATTCTAAGTATCTGCATTTTTAGAAGCCTTGTTAACTGTATTTATATACGTGTGCTTAACTTTAGTTCACTGTGAAGTTTACTGTGTTGGATATGTAGTATGGTTAAATGTGATCATGCAGACAGCAGCTTGACAAAACATGTCTAAGCAATAGAAAGAAAACTGAAAAAAGGCTCCACCAGATGGCGTCCTGTTACAGTGAAAGACAATGGAGTAAACTCACACACTGGAGGAGCAGAGAAATCCGGATGTCCTTTCACAGCACAGGAATAACTGTCTGCAGGATCAACATAGTCCGAGTATGAAGATGACGTTTCCTCCTGAATTTTCTGCCCATTCTTGTACCAGATGTAGGATGGATAATCAGGTAGATGACAAGTGCTTTGACAAAACTGCTGAGCCCAGGTAAAATACGATCTTCTCACTTGCACCTGGAGATCTGGATCTGTGAAGAAGGAGCAAACAGTCAGCATTCACAAACGTGCAAATGCACAATAATTAATAGTAGGGCCGCACAATATATCTGTTAGAGATCTTGTTATGTTTGTTTAAACATAAGTTAGAAAACCTTGTTATGCTTAGAGCTACTAGTTGTGTGATGTGAGTTCATATATGGTTTGATTATGTTATCATTTGATTAATTACTTCCTGTCCTTTTATCTTAACCGTTTCTCCAATTATATGTGATTGAAACCTTCGTACCTAGCACAGGAACTCAGGCCTTAGTTTCTGTGTGTACATTTTTGTGTGTACCTTAGTTTTTATGTGTATGTATCTCTCACATGAGCAGAAGCAGACAAGTGACCTTTGATGCATTGCACTGTTTCTGCTCAGCACAAATATCCAATCAGCAACCACTCCCACGTCGTAAATCTGACAATGTAACCAGCTTCACTTTTTGAATAAAAAGACTGCTCTCAGGGGAAGATTTTCGAAGTTGCTCTGAAGTTGCTCTGAGGTGTCAGAGGTAACATAGAGGCTTCCCTTGCAGCAAGTACACTTGTATTTTGTTTCTTGTCTTCTGTTGAGTACTGGAAACAAAGATTGGTTAACGAACCCAGGGTAATTATTAGAACTACCCATCAATATCGTTTATTATCGTCAGCACAATGTCAACTTGCACAATAAACATATTGCAAAAGGCTGCAACATATCGTGAAAAAGCTGTGACATATCGAAAAAAGCTGTGACATACATTGTGAAAGTGGTGCGACACATCGCAAAAGGCTGTGACATTGTGAAAGGCTGTGACATATGGTATATCGTGAAAGGGGTGCGACATATCGCGGAAGGCTGTGACATACAGTATATCGTAAAAAGGGGTGCGACATATTGCGGAAGGCTATGACATATATCGTGAAAGGGGTGCGACATATTGTGAAAGGCTGTGACATATATCGCAAAAGGGGTGCAACATATTGCAAAAAGGTTGCGACATCGCAAAAGGCTGCAACATACAGTATATCGTGAAAGGGGTGCAACATATTGTGAAAGGCTGTGACATATATCGTGAAAGGGGTGCAACATATTGTGAAAGGCTGTGACATATATCGCAAAAGGGGTGCAACATATCGCGGAAGGCTGCAACATATATCGTGAAAGGGGTGCGACATATTGCGGAAGGCTGTGACATCGTGAAAGACTACAATATCGTGAAAGGTGTGCAACATAGCGTGAAAGGCTGTGACATATATCGTGAAAGGGGTGCAAAATATATCGTGAAAGAGTTGCAACATTAATATCCTAATAGCCCTTTACTTATTAACATATCCATGATGGTAAACATTTGGAAATTAAAAAAGGTTACCTGTGACAGATAAAGTGACTCCCGGTGAACCTTTCAATCTCTCGACTCGTCTGTGTTTGAACCTGAACTTGTACTCAGCAGAGTCGCTCTCTCTCAGGTCTGTGATTCTTAAAGTGCAGGTCGTCATATCACAGTAATACTTCACACGACCTGCGTACTCAGAGTCGGTCCTCAGATCCACCGGTCTGTCTTCCTGCATTTCCGTAAACCATAATATGTTCTCCACTGGGACAGGACGCCTTTTTACTGCGGATGGCTGTCTGCAGATGACACGTAAGTCCACTGTTGATCCTCTCACGGCACAGATCTGAGCCGAAATGTAAGTCACCCCGTTCCTGCTTTGTGCCACTGTAACACAGAACATTACAAACACATTAGAAACCACAATCAAGTTCACAATATGTAACATAAGATGACTTTCATCTACAGTGAAGTCTGATTCGGAGGGAAAGATGCAGAAAAGCAAAAAGCTAAATTACAGAAAAGGTGTTCCGTTTTACAGACTGTAAAGGAACAAACAAGGGAAGATACAGATGTTTTTCTATAATAATACTGTATTGAGACAGAAAATCATCCAGATTGAAGGTGTCGTGATGGATCTTGAATGCATTGGACATGCAAACTTTGATGCATTTTGACTGACCATGATGAATGTCATTCTAGTTATTCTTAAAAAAGGTGTGGTCTGTTTTGCTTGGTTCATTTCCTCTATGAGAGAAACATAGAGGCACACAACATCACGGCTGGGCAATTATCCACAGCTAGAGATAATAAGATAGCTAACAAAAACAAAAAGATAACTATACAAAAGAGATATCCTAGCATACACAATCTTGTCTTTTTTTCCCTCTCCAAAAACATTTCCTGTTGAGCTAGAAAGCAGAATGGGGATTTCCGTTTTCATAACAGTATTTTATTAGTACAAATTATATTCCATTTTTACACTTCAAAGATGCAGGCATCTGCATATGTCCTATCAGCATTGTTCATGACAGACTTTGTTTTTTTTAGATCTTTAGTGGGGCAAATATGTAAAGCTTGTTGTTGACTCACTTTGTACGGCTGCACATTTTACATTTTCTACTATACTGCTAACCTTGTATCTTCTTAAGTTTTACTTTGTGAGCTGTAGCTGTATTCAGAGCTAAAATACTGCAACATGCAGATCCACAGTTATGTCAACATTCTAGCGTTTAGTACGTAACTATGTTGGCATTATGCTCCGAGTTATACTAATGTTAGCATGACAACAGCAAACTCTAAACAGGTATACAGGTATGATGTATATCCAACTTAAAACAAAGCAAATGTTGGTGTCTCAGATCAGCCAAAATCCACTATTTGAGATAACAGACAAGTGAATGTTTGGAGGGTTTTCAAGGTCTGCAACAAACTGCATCTCATAAAACATTACATTTAGATCAGTGGTGAACAGAGTTCAAACCAACCTTCCTCTGAAGTTCTTCAAGTCAACTGAATAAATGTGATAAATTCACTGCAATGTAAATGTACAGTACCTGTCATGGAGAGAAAGAGGACAACAAATCCACTTGTTGCTGCCGTTGAACCCATAGCAGCTCCTCTCATCTCTCTGTTAAAACACACCATAAGGTAGATCTTGTACAGGGCATATAATGTGCATCTATGTCAGCATCAGAAGGATGTGGTCTTGAAAAAAAAAAATCTGTTTGATGAAACTCTGCTAGTACCAACCACAACCTTCACAAACCGAGACTAGATTGGTCAAACCTGTCACTGCTTTCTTCCGCTTCACGTTATTGGAAAACAAAACTTTTTGGGCCTATAAGCACATGCACCGCTTATATTGTGTGTATATACCCCAGCCTCCTAATGGAGGAGACTATTTAAAGACATGTTTTTAATCTTTGCTTGAGTACCTGTTGTGACAGTTCAGATTAAATTTAGTAGTAGGCCTGCACGAATCACGATTTCTTTTAGCTTAGAATTGATATCACAATTCTTTGCCCCGATTTTTTTCTCACAAAGTGTAATGTTTATTGCACACATGAACCATGACAAAACAAAAAAAATTGGCAGTACCAAACATAGATTTTTTTTTTTGGCACCTTACACATCACAACAAGCCTGTAAATAGAGGCTTCAATGAAGAGAAAGGAGAGCATTGCAGTGCTTGGGAGTGCTTTAAAACCTATTTTATACAGTCTATTTTTAAAACTCACAGAAGAAAGTAGTAGCGTTTGTTCGTAAAATGAAATGAGAATCAGTCATTAGAAAAACTAAATGTAAGAAAAAAAATTATTTAAATATTACATTCGCAAACAGGGCTGAATCGAGTCCGCAATTTAATAACAATTTATCGTGTAGATCTATTTAGTAGCATGCCAGCAGTCCCCAAAACAGCCAATTATGTATAGAATAGGACTGGGTTACACCATAAGAGACATCAAGCGGCATGGAGAGATACAATGTCTACAATTTCAAATGGATTTTTCAGATTTACAGTTCACTTTGAAATTGAACTATTCAACAATTCAACTGTATGTACAGTATAGTGTCAAATCATAACATCTGTGTGTGAAGGTTCTCAGTCATCCAGATGGTGATAGTTCTCTAAAAGCAAAGGCAACATATTAATTCTTATCATTTCTAATGTGTTAGTTGGGTTTTGAAAGAGTTAACTGGTTGAAGCTGTTGAGTAAACACAAAAAAACGTTTTAATGTGTTTAATTTAGTTGATTTATTGTTTTTTTCAAATAGTTATACATTTGAAATGCTCTTTAAAAATTGTGAAAAATAACTCTTGACTTTAATGTAATCCAAGAGTGGTGTTAAAGGCCCAGTGTGTAACGTTTTTAGTTGTTCATTATTAAAATCATCGGTGTTGCCCGTTCACAAACATATCCCTTTTCATGAATATTTACCACCACCATCAATTCCAAGTATTCCTTTTGGCTTGAAATTTTACATTTCCATTTGCATTAACTGGGGTAGACGCTCCATATTCATGCCCCATCTTGAAATACATTAGCCGGTAAGGGACATACAGGACATATTGCTCCGCCTAGATAAACTCACAGGTGCTGCTTGTCATCATCGCTTACCGGCCCAGGCAAGTTTGAAGAAGGAAACATGGAGAACCACACGTTCTCTTAATACATCCATGCACATTCAAAATTGAAATTCCAGGAACAGGAGTCTTCTTCCTCGCCCAGAAAAAGAAAAAGGATATTGAAAAGAGTAAAAGACCGTCTTTTTGAAGCGTGAAGGCTATTGTAGCTGTAATACGTACTTTGAACTGGTTGGCGCGATAGAGTTGATTGCAATATACAGTATCTCAATGCTAGATGGAAGAACTTCCTATACATTGGACCTTTACAGGCATAAAGTTTCTCACAGAGCTTGAGGTTTGGAAGTGTTTCCGATATGGTACAACCAAACGTATTTGTCCAAGTAAATCCTTTTGATGGCAGATGACATACTTCCAATAGAGCAGAGATCTTCACGCACAAACCTTGTAGGATCCAAATGGAGCCAAGAGACTCTTAGCGTCGCTTCCAATGATTTAAAAACCTCCGAGGACTTCCTTACATCAGTTTTGCGTTATCATGTGAATTGATTCTTTAAGCGTCTTTCTGAGGTTAGGGCTCTGGACGTTCTGACCTCATCGTGTCACAGACCCAACCTCTGACTTTGGCTATCACATACATACCATATCTGACTCTCTCTCTCCCACTCCCAGTGTAAATCCTTCATTAATGTGTCCGGATGCTGGGGTTAGGAGGGCAGGGCACGCAGTTAGGGTTGCCATGGTTTATTGTCTCGACCTTGTTGATCTGGTATGTGTTTGAAGCGGCACTTGTCGCCATAGAAACAGCCCGTGGTCCGCCAGTAGAAGCACTCGTCTCCATATATAGGTACACACCGTCTGGACCTGCTTGGACGGAACCAGAGGAGACGATTCCTGCGTCATGTTCAAATGCACATACACATGCAGGCAAACAATGGGATAAAAATGGACGCATGGAGACTGAGACAATGAGACAAAGCAGACAAGATTATGTTCTGTTTGACGTGTCAACTTCTGCGTTGAAAGATTATTCTGTCATTTTAGCATGTTTTTTTTAATGACTGATTTATTGTGGATGGAAGATGTTAGATCTGGGAGGACCTGAGATTTGTCCTCTCTAGTAACATTTTTTTTCACTGTGAATGTAAAGACTGTATTATATAAAAATGTGTCTATTTTTAAACAATTTAAAAAGTTTGGAAAATATGTCTTTTGTGTCATGCTCTGATCATAAGGCTCCCGAAACATCACACCGACATTTGTAATATTCCCTAACTTCAATAAAACAGTTAATGTTAATCTTTAGCCCTAAAACAAGTTAAAGATGTGATAGCTGGTAAAGATGCCCTAACTTTATAAAGGACCAATGTGAGTTTACACCAGGGGTTGATGCATAGACTGTATAAGTGAAGCCAAAACATCTGGATCGTCCTCTGGTGGCTGCAGTACAGGTCATAAACCCCGCCCTCCTCCATTAGCAGATGGGACATCGGCAAAATTAAAAAGTCAAAATGCACGTCTAATAAATGTTTCCCCAAAGATGGTTTCTGTCATGTAGGTAGGTCTTATCATGCTGATGTTTGTTCAAGTGTCTTAATTTTTCTGATAAGTTTGGTTTTTATTAGTTATTTGATGCTATAAAAATAGCTGGGATTGACTTGCGATTTGGGTGTATTAAAAATTTTGCTAGGCCCCAAATGGCTGGGAAATTTTCAAATTTTACCAACAACTCAATAGATTACCATTGTTTTTTGGGCTGGTGAGTGAATCAAATCTACCAGCCACTTGCCGCCTGTAGCCGGGATATTTTGGCTTCACTTTTGTAGTGGGAGGAAGGATGTTGCTTTACAGTCTATGGTTTACACCTTCAGAGTTGGCACAATTTGGCACCATACAGATAGACATGATGAGAGGAAGTTGCCCAGTACCCTATAGCAGCTGAGCTCAGCAGTGCTCCTGCAGCGTTGGAACTGAGGCTGGTGTTGTTCTTTTGAATGGACGGCAGGGGGCGCTGGATCCAACGATCAGGATACCTCATCACCAGTTTGCTGCTGCCCAGCTCCACTCCCTGCACAGGAAGAAGCCACACATGAACATACTTGTACAATGACTATTACATTCAAAATGAGTTACCTCATGTTGAGTTTGTTTATCACTCACCTGCAGCCTATCCAGGGCTTTGGCAGCCATGTTGGCATTCTTGAAGTTGACAAAGGCACAGAAACGCTCATGAAGAACTCTGATGCTCTCTATTTCACCAAACCTGTAACCATGGAAACACAGAGCCTTTGACTACAACAAACAGTGAGGTCTAGTGCTACTCCTGCTACTACTACTGCTGCTACTATAACTACCTCTGTGTAACTATACAAAAGCTATGACTACATCTCACCTACATTTCTCTGAAACTACTAGCACAACTTCTACTACTACTACTAACGAAATGTAACACCAGTTTTCAAAAGTCTAGTCTCCATTATGTGTCTTTATTAGGGACTCTAAGCAGCTACGGTTGTAGGGCTGGGTATGGACAATCGAGTTGAATTGCAGAAAATTTCAGTAACAATGACAGTTTTTCTTGGATATAAAAGAAATTCTCAGATAACTTATACTGTAAATTGTACAAGCACGAAGCAACCCTCATATCTTTTTCATAATGCACCAAGTAAGAATTTTTTTTTTATATAATTTATTTTTTAATTTAACCTTTATTTAACCAGGTAGGCCGTCGAGAACAGGTTCTCATTTGCAACGGCTACCTGGCCAAGAAACAAACAGTTTCACATTCAATACAGTACAAGAATACAGACACACAATATGCTACATAAAGTACAGATTAAGTAGGTATTACAAAGCCGGCGTAAAATTAGGTGTAAGTAAGTCGGATGGATATGCAAAGTGGTAAGGTAATAGCACAATAAACATGAATAGACAGTTTATATCACTGCTGAGATGGTTGAGAAAAATACAGTAAGTGCAAGTTGTGGTCTAGTTAGTGATAAAGATCAGTTATAACGCAATATGAATAGACAGTCTATATGAATGCTGAATGTAGTAAAGAGTCAATTTACAGTTCACCCCTATAATACTTAGTTCAAAGTACTTTTTACTTAACAGGACTAACATTATATTACCATAATTAACATACTAAAAGATCCCTTTCAGGGGCTTGAGATAATGTGGGGGATCGTGGTCACCCTGTTTTTGTATTGTTGTTACTTGTCTTGTTTTAATGTTGTACCATTTTAGGTTGACTGTTAATTTGATTTTTCAAATTAGTTATAAAAACATTCTCAGAATGTACCAGTGAATTGTATGTTAACCCTTGTGTTGTCTTCACTTTCGGGCCCCTCTCGTATCCTTCGGGTCAAATTGACCCGTGACTTATTTGGGGTTTTAAAAACAATTCTGAAATAAAATGTTACTTCATAATCTATCAAAAAATAATATTTTAATATTGTCTTTATCTCAATTTCAAACAATTGAGATAACATGTTTAGGGAATGCAATCA
This sequence comes from Percina caprodes, assembly GCA_013375575.1. Classification (NCBI taxonomy): domain Eukaryota; kingdom Metazoa; phylum Chordata; class Actinopteri; order Perciformes; family Percidae; genus Percina; species Percina caprodes. Next base: position 851,759 of record JABXJD010000050.1, on the reverse strand, counting down.
GTCTCTACTAGCAATTAAAAATGGAAGTGGGGTTTGTTTTTTGTCATTAGGTCATAATTCATGTTAAAAATCCACTATGTGATCATTCTTATCTTGGAAAAAGTGGTCATATCCAGAATAATTTTTGAATTGAGTCAAGAATACATGTTTATCATAGAAAATAAGGCAAGGCCGTTTATTTTCAGGTAGAAAAAAATTTAACTTGTACCATTTTTTTTCTTCTAAAAATTTGAAATGGGTCAATTTGACTTGAATACGATACAAGGGTTAATTCATATTCTTTAATAAAAACAAGTCTGACATTAGCGCATGTAAAAAAAAAAAAAAAAAAGATCGCTTTCAGGATTTTATTATTCAATATAACACTCAAACAACAATTTTAATTGGAGATTTGATTATTTTAACACAGGCCTACATGGTTGAATGGATCGCTATATTCCAACGATTTCTTGACGTTGTATCCCAAACTCGTACGTTAAACCCGTTAGAATGTTTCTGGAACACCATAGCTATTAATTAAACCCTATTAATTTCTGCTGCACCCTATAGTTGGTGCATTTTTATTACCCTTCATAAAATTTGATTATGTGAATATGTCTTGTTTTTACAGTATGAATAACTACATGGACTTCAGCCTTCATTTGTTTTTCACTACATATAAAACCTACATTTATAACCCCTGTTGTGCTTTTTATAGCTACATGTGCGCGCACACACACACACACACACACACACACACACACACACACACACACACACACACACACACACACACACACTTTGGACGACAGGGGCTCAAGTGAAGGGCAAATAATTAATTCATAATTATTTATTTTTTAAAATAAATGTGAAATATATTAACGTAACTGACTGCCTTACCAATTTACTTTAATTCCCTCACACTATCCCTCAATTTAAAAAGCACTGAAGAAAAAAAGTTCCTTTTTGATACCTGTGCGTGCACATGCCTGCACACACAGACACATCCACACACACACCCACACAGACAGTGTATTTACATTTTGAAGAGATCCCAGAGGTCTGTCTCTGTAACCTCCACCGTAATGTTCCCAACCCACAGAGAGCGACAGCTCCTGCAGAATAGAAAAGAGAAGTTAGTGGGAGAAAAGAGAGAATGATGTGGAACAGGAAGAGCCAAAGTAAGGCAAAGGTCACAGGAGAGGATAACATGTGAGAGTGATTATTTGTCCAGTATTTGAAAGCTGACATTACATTATAATGTAATAATAATTACCCACAGTATAAGATATTAACAGTTCCCAGTGTATATATTTTACTGAAAGATAATAAATCATTAATAAATGTCTATAAAAAAAGAGGATTGTTGGCTTCATGTTTGAAATTATACTGTTTTAACATTCACGCCCTCAAAACATTCTGTAGTCCTGAAGATTTCAAAGTGATTGGTGTGATTATGTGTATTGCTAATAGCCATGCAACATACCCACTCTGGTCCTGCTGAGATGTGTGCTTTAGTGCTGGAAATCAGAGACAGGAAGTAGACATTATGTAATGACAAAACAATAAAAACAGGGCATCAATATGACGTATTTACCATGGGTTAACCACTGATGTCTGCTATAAACTACATATCTGTGTCTGGCTAGCTCCGCTATAGTGCCGACACTGTACAAACTAAAACATATAGATAAATTTCATTAGGAAAACTGCAGATTCTTCAAGGTTCTACACGTGGTTTTAACACACTTTAAAACAGTTAATGCACGGTAAGTGTTTG